>DWEH01000465.1:0-11707 GCA_018245815.1 Apyrrothrix aesculapus | reverse complement strand
CGTAAAATCACGCCTGTTACGTTTACGTCCCAAAATGGAATAGGTGGTGAGTCTATTGCCATACACCGGGCACATATCCAGACTCCGAGCCACTACTAGAAAGGTTTACTAGGAAATCTAAGTTAGAAAAATTGAAGATTGCCCGACCCGGGATTCGAACCCAAGACCTCTCGATCAGCAGTCGTGCTTGCAACCAACATGACCAACGATGCAGTCAAACTGCTTAAACTAATCACGAGTTTTTCAGTTACTGATGTGTAGGGAGTAGATTTATTCTTGGGGAGCCTAGACAAATAACTAGCTACGCGGTGTCACATTGCCTGAAGGGCGAAAGTCTGCCTGCCCCTCCCAGGGGGTGGGTTGGCAGCACTCCCGTGTGCTGGAAACGCATTTTATGTCCCTAAATTGGAACTTCTTCGTTATAAAAAGGAATTTTGTTGTTCATTCTGCAAGATTTATTCCAGTGGGATTTTATTCAGTTTCTTATTACATTGTGACATGAAACATTTTGTCTGTGTAGATGCAGGCGGTCATTGATGCGGAAAATAATGATGTAAGAATTATCGTGTCTGCGATCGGCCATCTCTCCCTTGGAATATAATCGGAGGGCTGACTAACAGCAACGGAAGTATTGAAGATAAAAGTTGAAATCGTGGAAGCTTTGGCTTTATATTTCACAGTTCACCACGTTTATCAAAAGATGAAAAACAAATTATGCCACTACAACACACGTTGATTTCACTAAAACAACAGTGGAAATTATACAGAAATCAGAGAGTCCACAACTTCACCACCGTTCGTTAATAATCTCTGCTCACCAATTTCGATTTACGTCACCAAGCATTCTGCCTGAGCGACTTTCAGTATCCAAATATAATATGATATTGAATGATACAACTCCGTGCCATTATCGCATAGAAAATCTTTGGAATATGTTGTCGCGTGCGAAACAAATAGCGCTGGCAGCGCGAGTGCTAAAATTAAATTAAACTTTTACGTATTCTTCTGCGAACTACTGTCTGCTGAGTGACAGGCGCACGCACACGAGCGGACGTACACGATGAGAATATGTCAGCAGCGGCGCTGGCTCTGAGTGTCGCGTTTACCAAACATTATTGAGGTAGTCCTCGCGATATTTATTACTGGAATTAGTGGAACAAGTCCAACAAATAATATAATTGTCCAACGGTCAGCCGTCCGACACACTGCGAGAGGACGCACGGGAACGCTCAAGGGTTTATTGTGACAGATACGTGCACTTCGTAATCTTGTTACCTTATTAATAGTTTATGAAAAACAAAAAAATACGATTATATACATTAACTTAACTAATGTTTATAACATTCCTATACCTAAAGTCCTGTTCAATTCACAGATGTCCAAGCATGTTCGCAAGACGCACACTCCTGATATACAAAAACATCAGCTAAGCGACTTTACTTCCCTTTAATAATAATTACCAGCTTCCATTGTGCTTTCGAGAAGTTACCGGGTACGCCCAGCATGGCGCACTGCTATCATTCATCGTTCGGTGCTTCCTGTAAACTTGAACAACAAGCGAAATTTTAGGTTTATTCATTATGGAAGTAGATCGCCGCAGAATGTAATTAAAAAGCTCGTGGGAATCGAATGTGCAGTTATAAGTACCTCCCACTTCAATGGAGAGCATCAGCTGTTTGTTGCTAAGGGAGGGCGCGACCGCTCGGCCGATCGATCGTGCCACAAGTTGAGTCTCCCCGATCCCACTGCGCATGTACTGTATCGACTGAACCGGTGAACAAAGACCTTCAAACAACTTTCAACCCTAGTACTCGGGGGATAGATCTCGAACTGGTTCCGAGCGATTTAATAACCAAGTATGGGTGCGGGATATGTAAGATACGTGCCAACGGAAAATAGCTCTTAAGTTTAGGACACAAGGTTAAAATGGGTTGCATTTTTCGGTTGCTAGGCGTTCTTCTAATTAACGGAATGTGTATTACGTGAATAAACTAGAGATATCCGTATTATCCAATATATCGCTCGGATGGAGATGTGGAACCTTTTTACGTCCCCTTTGATTAAACCTCTGTCGGCAAACTCGCTTCCGAATTAACGAATGCAGACCCAGTCGCGAACACACGGAGAGCGTCTCGTTTCAACCCTGCACATTGTGTTGCTTTGGAGAAAGAGGAGACTTGTGCGTAGTCTTTACCGATTAAAATGAAAAGACAAAAATATTCGTATTGTATAAGAATAAAATATACTTAGTACTTTTTGTCGTTAGTTCCGAAAGTATAAAGTAATATTTCAATCGACTCGCGACAAATATTCGAAGGACAAATAAAGGCAGTGTTACATAAACAAGTCATTCTAAATAACGATCAATTCAAACGATCAGTCCGAGGCAGCTTTGGAAAGTGCCCCTAAAATCCAGGAGCTGATCCATCTCTGTCTATAAAATAACATCCCTACTTTTTCCTGGGACGGTTTCAGCGTAACGATTTTTCGCAACAGTGAGGACTTCGCATAAATATAACGAGAAGGTCTAATATTGTCCTTACTTAAAATAGAAATGTGTAGAAAATTTATTATTTTGCGAAATACACGTAAAAAATGTATGATAAAGCAACTATATCCCATTGTTTTTCGCTAATTATAAATGACATCTTAGTTTCTAAACTTGGCGAGGTACCAAATATTATATGTCGTGTGTTACGAATGTATACAGTGCACGGCCCCGAATATAATTATGAAAAGAGAATTGAAACTAGCAGCACTCGATTAGCAGCACCTTTTTATTAGTTCTTGCACGATACTTGTGTAAGTACACGTCGCCCGCAGCTCCACACGCGTAATGTTCTCTACAAGTGCTACGTGTAAATGTATACCGTTTGGTACTGTACACTCACCACCTATTCCATAATGGGACGTAACCGTAACCGGTGGTGGTGACGAGTACCCGACCGGCTCTCCCCCTGATGTGTTAATAAGCATTATTTGACAACTTATCTCACGTCCGTATGTACGTAACATGTACATACATATGTACGTTCAAAGGGCAGTCCCTTCGAACTGGATATCTATATTTTTAATTCTGAGAACAGTAACTCTCGGGCGAGTAGAAAACGATCGTCCTTCATGCAGTTTCCTTGGCCTGCGTGCTGTAGATAGCCGTTCGTGAAAGTCACGTAAAATCTACTATGTTATATGATGTACTAAACAAAGAAATTTGTAATTAACAGAATGACGGAAGGTTTCGAGGCCGAGTAGTGAGCACCTGCTGACAACGAGCGAACATTGTGCCCTCCGCACCTCGCTCGTTCCTCTAATCTTTTCTAAGCAAATAGTCTGTGGCACGGTAGTGGTAGGCCGCCAAGAGTTACAAGTACAAGAACTAAGTAATGTAATCTCGCGAATAACAAACAAAGCGATGATTAAAACGTACTGCGGCCGCTAACTATAAATCGAGTAAAATTAATTTAGGAAACGTAACCGTAACTGGTAAAATGTGGGAGTGTACTACACTCCTCTGCCTACCTCTTCGGGGATTACAGGCGTGATGTTACATTTTATTTAGGAGCATGTATGTTTGATGCATGTACACTTTACGCCGGGCAGCGCCGCGGGGCGCGCCGAGCGGCGGAGCGGCTTCTGCGCTAACATCTACAATGAACTTACTACGGTCGGCGTTTCTAGCACTATAGAATCTAAATGTCGCGGAATGAATAATAATGATTACTCAGTCATTAGCCTGTCGCTGACGATGTGTTTAAAGCTCAAACCATGTCTATCACACCTCACCCATCTGGGCTTCTACATGGTCAGGTTTTAGATACTATACTATGTACTGACTACTTTTCTAAGAGACAGGGCAACGAGCACGGTGCGGTCATAATTGGCCGCTGCCGCCCCTAGACGTTTGCAACCGACCTGGAATAAGACTGTAGGAATGGGACTGTTACTATCATTTACTCAGTGTTACATTGACAACAGGACTGCAGTAATGAGGACTGTCGGTAACATTAGCCCTTGTAATATATGTTAGTATGTATGTATTAATTTAGTGAGTATTAGAGTTTGCCCTATTCGAAGTTGGTAACAGATTCTGCTAATCGGCGAGCACGCCCTTCAGACCAAAACGCAAGTTGTTATTGTAACAATTGCTTGGCGGCAGATAGACTTGTAGAGGTGGGACTTCTGAAACTGCCACGCACTTGCTGAGGTAAGAAAAATATAACACAGTCCTGCCCTATCAAATTAGTATCCACTACATCTAAGCAGTACATGTCAGTGTCCTCAGTCAGTTTTTTCTTTTTTTTGTAGAGTGGTTACGTATAAATGTATACAGCACCGTAAGTGTGGTTGTTGTAAGTGTAAGTATGTGTCGTCTGTAATACATCACTGTGAGAAGCAATGATTATGGAAGAAAGTGCTGCAGGTCCAGACGCTTTTTCTATGAAATAACACAAGAATATTGTCTCCCGCTGTCGCACAGGGCCGCGCGGCGAAGAACATTAATTTTTAGCCGCGATCGCGATTCAAGTTAGAATGTAACTAATGTGCGTAAGGTCGCTAACGAATTCTGTATCTACTCCACATTTGTTTGAGTTTGTGACCAGACAAAGGTTACATAACGAGATAAAGTAATGCATTATCCATAAGACACATAGATATCATTTAGAGACACGGTAAGAGCCTTTCGATTCCGCAGCTCTTGCCACGAGTGCTCGGACTAACCGCATCTGCTTATTGTACATGATAAGTTGAACAAAAGAATAATAACATTACTGCACACAATTCTGCACAGAGAAAATAGAAAAGTAAAATACAACTAGTGATAAAATAAGGAAGAAACACTTCAATACCAACCGGTTCCACATGATATCTGATCATAGCTCCTGTAACTGTTGCATTTTGAACATAGTTCAGTAAAATAGTTTGACAACGGTATTGTTGTTATTGTTCGAACTGCCTAGTCCCTACGAGCAGGGCACTGAACATACGTCACCAAACACAATGCATATCAATGACCTATTACAGACGTACATACGTAAGCACCTTAAGTCGATGTACTCAACAATTGCATACTGTTACACACTTGTTATTAAATTGCTTCACACTGCGTGTCGCGGACTGCAGCTGCACAGTGCTGTGCGTGCCGCACGGATGACAGTAAACTACACACGTACGCATATTATAGCTCCTTAAAGATGAAAGGTGAGTTCAGTGTGAAGTATGTAGGACCCTCTTTATGTTAAAGATGTTATGTTAAAGATACCAGAGTAGCATTGCGAGCGATGGATGTTGTGAAAATAAGCGGTTGACAAGAGTGAACAGAGATTAAACCTCTATTTAAGACACGTTATATCTAGTCTCACGTGTCGCAGCGAAACGAGGACGGATTAAAAACACTTTAGTCCCATTTCAATCTAGATACTAAAGTCCACAGGTTGCGGAGACCGAGGATCCGTTATCCTCCGTGTCAATGAAATGCGACAGTGACATCATGATTATCATCATCATGATCATATCAATAGCACGTCACTGAGCTAGATCTTCAGCTCTTCGTCTGTAAGCGCTGCCAGCCGCGTGTGCGTCAGTTCAGCTAGTAGAAGCGCGTGCGCCGCCACAGTAACATGGAGCAGTGAGTGCAGCGTATCGCAGCTCGCGGCCAACAGCCTGCGCCCGCGCACCGACAACTGCGATACACTTCTACCACATCTATAACATTTACTACTTGTATTCGGCCTCGTTGGAAGCGCCTTTGCTGATCAGTAGGTCTTGGGTAGCATCCCCAGGTTGAGTAAAGTACTTTTAAGTTTTTCTAACTTGAAATTCTCCATAGTAGCCGGACTCTGGATTTGTGCCCGGTGTAGGGCAATAGGCTCACCCCCTATTCCATGGTGGGACGTAACTGGTGAAACGTGGAAATACAGGCGTAATGTTATGTTTGCATCCCGTACTTTTACAATGTTGAGGCGGAGAAAGAACATATTTGTGTACCTGTAAGTATAGTGCAGCCTACCTAGGTACGACTAAATTTCCTGGCCGCCTACGGGCAGCAGCGTTTGCAATGCAAGAAGTCGTGCTTTGCGTTCCTCAAACCTCAAAACCCATCAGGGGAGATCTATGTCCAACAGTGGACTTGGACAGACTGATGATGATGATGATGATAATGATGATTTTTACATAGGAAACAATAGACTCACAAAAAGAAAACCCTCACGAGCTACCCCAAGACTCGCTTATCTTAACCAAATTGGACTTATACAGTCTGATGACGGAGTTAGAAGTCCCCGAAACTGACGCGCGTGTATGAATAGAGTGATGAATGTAGAAGAAGCACGTCAGCTGTGTAAGGACAGCGATATTTGGCACTCAATGCTCTTTGCCTACTCCGTAAGGGACCTGGCATCATGATATAATAATAATAATAATAATATTTAGTAAGTGTAATAAAAGCAGAAGTATGTGCGCGGCCCAACAGCAGCCCGCGCGCCGCTCGCTCCGCTTATAGTCTGGCGCACTGCCACCGCCCCGCTCTGGTGCTGCCCCGCTGTATTGAATACCAGAGATTTATCGGTCAGCTTTAGCTGCCTTGGAAATACTACTGTATTGTTATTACTATTTGTAATAAGCTACATACCTGTATAACACACAAGACACGTAAACAACATCGAGTACAGGATGACTAAAACGTTACTTCTGAGGGGCTCTCGCGATACTGAAGACGCCCTCGCTCGCATACTCCCCGCTAGCCACTTACGAGCCGATTCAATTAGGAGTCGGAGTATAAAGATTTGAATATCGAGACGTAATTTTCAATATCCGACCCTAATCTCGAGGGCTCGCGGCCGTCTCTCTATTCGGATGTCAAATATGGCGCCGAAATTACTTTCCTTTATAAATAAACCCTCGCAAATTGAGAACGTCTCTATTCTTCAATAAGTTTTTCGTGTTGACTTAGTATTCAGAGGCCTTCGGCGGTAATGAGGGACAAAATTTAGTTGTAATAGCAGCGAGGAAGCGGTGAAGGGCCGTTCGCCGTGATTATGCAAATTTCAACCTTAATTTCGTTTTCGCCGAGACCCACTAGCCTCTAAATTAGGATAAAGAGATTAGATAACGTAATCCAGCGGCGGAGAATTAAGTGGCGCATTAATTTACAATTTAATCGAGCTACCGAAAGCACCGTACAATTACAAGCAAACATGAGCGCCGCAGGGCACGTCAACCGTATACGGCGATCGTTTCGAGCTTCATCTTCGGATTATTTTCGTTCCTGTCAGAAATATTTTTGACTTCAAAAGATATTCTACGAAGCGGTCTCGCCTTGACAGCGAATAGGTGTTACGGACGGGATAGAAATACCGGGTGCTGTAAGGGAGGGAGGGGCAGGAGGGGGGGAGGGCAGGTGATCGTCACCATGAACTCATCAGCACTGCTAGGGAGAGCGTGGCCGCCCGCCAGCGCCTAACTGTCTGCGCCCGCCAGCTTGCGGCGAGTGCACACTGGATACACGCTGTTATATTGTAACGATTAATTACAATACTGATCATTAGAATTAGTCAAGAGAATGTACGAGCACGATTTCATACCGAGTAACTTATTTCAAGCACTTATTTCAAATACATTAATCAGGGAACACCATCCTAAAAACTTAATTAAAACAAAATTTTAATATGCACCGAGCATTACATTCCAAATGTTGTGTCCAGGTTTTATAATTATCTACTAAAATTAACTTACATGATGTATAACGCATAATTGGTACAGGAATCGAGCAACCGGCAAATAATCAGGTAATTAATGAGTGCAATAAAACGTTCGGGTAGTTGATTAGTGTGTGATGAACGAGCGCTGAACAAAAAATGTTCCAACAGAGCGAGCCTCGCCCCATCTGAACGAGACTTTAAAATCTGCACATACGCGTATACTGGCGATAATCCAATTTAGTCGCAGGGATTTAAGTCGAAATCAGCTTGACGCGCGGGGAGAGGATGATGCAACCGACGGATATACCGGTGCCGTACAAGACGAGCCGCGCGCGGAGCGAGCCAAGGCACACGACTCGCCTAAGCCTCGACGTTCAAACATATTTAGAATTATTCAAATGGGAGGCATTAACGCTTGTCGTAATGTAAGTCATTGAAAAACAAATGATGAGGTCTCGGCTCAACTCGCTCGGCGGCGCGCTCCGAGCTCTGCTCCACTGTATTTAGAAAGTCGAACCCCCAAAGGCCGGATTGCGAATTCGAATGAAGTTTTCATCGTAACGACTCTCGTAAATCCCGTGTCTTGTTTTATGAGAGCGTCATTCGGCGTACGATTCCGGCTATTAATCCGGTGTCGTGTAAAATTTGGAAAACCAAAATATACCCCTTTTGAGCGGCTATTAATATGTCAGCGAAAGAATTTCAACGGTTTTAGCCTTAAAATCGGGACAACATTGTTTTATGGACACTCCGACCGGATCCAGAAATTGAACAACTTTGTTTTCCTCGGAAAGTATGTATGTTTCACCTCAGTTCTTGATGGTCGTACAAGCCATGTGCGGGATGCTGCGTATCTTCAAATCGTGCCGCGATGCATTCGAGGAGGTATAAATAGCGGGCGATTACATTAAAAAGGAGGCGAGTTCATCAGCCGCTGGCTATTTATCTCAACTCCTTTTGAAGTCGGTTCTGCATCATCATCTGTTAACGTCACTTCGTTGTGTGGATCCGTTTTATTTTCTCTCGCAGTATTTTTTGCTGCACATTGTTATGTAGTCACACGATGCTAACGCGCGCCATCATTTATACACGACAGAGCTAATAGCTCTTACTTTAAAATAAACTATACAGTTCCGATGCAAACGCTTGTTTTAATTTCAACTAAACTAATGACAATTGACATACTGTACCCTCTAATTTTATTTTCTGAAATACTGTGAAAGCAAACTACTTAGGTTTAAAAAATTAGGTAAAGCGGGAGTTTTTTAGTCGTTGTACTGTAATTAAAACTACTTCTAAATGTGTATTTAGTGACAGAATTAGCGGCCACGTCGAATGTTCCCCAGGTTCAGGGCTAGCGGATAGATGTCAAGGTAGCGGGGTTCTATTCCCGACGCCGGCCGCATGTCTTGTCGCAGCGCACAGGGCTTGGCATGTTGACAGGACTGTACATTATCGCTCATCAATCAATTGCATTTTAAATGATGTTTGAGTTGCTAAAATTGTGGGAACAAAAACTATTTTTGAGAAACGTACAATGCCTTTTGCCATTCTACAACGACGTTATTATTAATGGCACAATCTTGTAAAAATATTTAACATAATGTTCCCTTTTAACGAAATCTTGCTTTGCAGTTGTGTTCGTACCAGGAACAATTTGACAAAATGAGGGAGACGTAGGTGCTGTATTACATGTATTAGGATCATTGATATTCAAGTTTAAGACAGCATAATATCACGATTGTATTTCCCCGAAGGGGTAGGCAGAGGCATTCCTCCTAGTACTCCCAGTTTACACCAGATATGTTATACATAACATTTAATAGGGGGTGAGCCTATTGACCATGGGGCAAAAAACAAAACTCCGAGCTACTACTGGGAATTTCACGTTAAATAAACCCAATAATACTTTGCTCAACGCAAGGATAGAATCCGGGACCTCTAGAATAACAGTCGCGCTTGAAACCACTAAACCAAGGAGATAGTTAATGCGAAAATAAGGTACGTCAATAATAACCTTAAAACATTTTCATTAATGTACACAACAGTTTATTTGATAGACTTAGCGAACAACAAGGATTTGCAACAGCAATAGTATGAAAACTAAATATTTCTTTTTCTCAAAAGTGTACTCCTGACGGAGTAGTTGGATTATGAGTCGTCTCGTGGGTTGGTTGCAGCATTTGCAAGACTTCTCCATCTCTCTCTACTCGTGGCGCTGCGTGTACATAGGGTGAGGGAACATTTCATAGATGATTTAGTTGTCTGTCGTGTCGTGCTCGGCCGTCGGAACCTCGGCCTTCTAGTTTTCCTTGCATTATTATCCGTTGCGAAAAGCTTTCGTTGCGGAGGATATGTCCAAATATTTTAGTGATTCGCACTTGCACAATCGACAAAGGTCTTTGTTTAATTTGAAGGTCTTTCAAAATGGAAACGTTACTATTAAATGTTATTTAGTGAAACGGGACGTGCGTCGTACTCTTATAAGTGTCTTGATTTCTCAGTAACTACTCGTGACTTCTACGTAGATAAAAAAAGGCATAGAAAACGTTTACCCCCAAAACCTATTTTGAGGTTTTAAATCAAAGCGAGCTAACTGTATTTACTTTCTGACACCTTTCATGAAAGTTCACAACTCTTACCCGGGCTATAATTAGTAAATCGTTTAAATTTCCTCGTTGGCCGTGTTTGTTGCAAGCGCGACTGCCGATCGAGAGGTCCTGGGTCTAAATCCCGGGTCAAATACTTTCGAATTTTTCTAAAAAAATTGAATTTCTAGTAGTGGCTCGGAGTCTGATTAGTCCCGGTGTATGGCAATAGACTCACCACATATTCCATATTGGGACGTAAACGTAACTGGTGAAACGATGGAGTGTACTACACTCCTCTGCCTACCTCTTCGGGGATTACAGGCGTGATATTACGTTTATTAAGAGCACTAGAAGTCTTCCAGGTTGATATCGGAAAGGAGTTCTCAGCTGTTTAGAGATAATAAGATAAATGGAAGTTATTTTAATTGGCATTACGAAATTATCCGCTTTTGCCAAATTGTGAACACATGTACTAACTAGTACATGATTACCTCTGAGGCATATTGTGTGCGCCTGCGCATCGCTCGATGTTAGCGCTGGGCAGCGTGTGGCGCTGGGACAGGTGCGTCTGACGTCAGCCGGCAGTCGCCGTCGTGTCTGCCTACGTTCTCAACTTGGACGAGCTGCAGTTACAGAAACGTGACGTCCACCGCGTGTAGGAAAACAGGTTGTTGTAGATGTCGTACATGCGACATTAGTTCGCGCGAGGGATCACGTGCGTTAGACTCTGAAATAGAGTGTGACGCGAGCAGCAGACTGAGGATGTCACGGTAATTCAATATTTTAACATAATTCGGAAAGTGATGTTGCAGCAATCCGCAGCTATTTGTCTGATATCGTCGCTCGCTGACGCCACGACGCCGCTGGCAGCTGCTCCAGTTCTCACTTCAGCAATAGAGGTGTTTCTATCAATTGAAACTTGGTATTCTAAGATGCCACAATCAATAGACATGAAGTGAATGAATAGATATGAAGAAATATTTTTTGTGAAGATAATTTGTATACCACATTTTTATCACATAGTAAATACATGAAAAACGTTAATTTCGTACTGTTCTAACATGATGTTGAATGTTTGCTTTCCCTTCTATATATCGGTTCAACATGTTACCGACATATATGACAGTTATCACTGATCGCAATCCAATAGCATCGGATAGCGTAGCGTTTTTCGGAGCCCTGAACCACGCGCGCCATCTATCACAGGAAGTAATGAGCGTCCAAAAATCCACGCCGCACAAAATCGTGGCCTTGTGTAAGGTGAAGTTGAGCCGCTGCCTCATGACCACCAGTTACTCATTATTTTCGTATTTCGTTGTCTACAAGTTACTTACGCCCATATCCGAGAAACTGACCACGCTGGAAAAGAAATCTACAAGCTTGCGTTGTCACTTAATCTCACACAACTGGTCAATCAGG
>DWEH01000464.1:0-11710 GCA_018245815.1 Apyrrothrix aesculapus | reverse complement strand
AATATAAGTCATTGTATGTAATAATTATACGATTTGTGTCACGAAGAGATAATTATTCTGTTTGGATTACTTCTACATTCAACCACGCATTGTATAACTCACTTTGAGAATGGCCCTGATGAGCCTTAATATATATACTTAACACCTTAAGGATAAGGACATGTTGTGATTAATTTTTTGTATTTGCATTGATTTTATTTTAAATACCGTTTGATTAATTTCAAATATTATGCTTCTCTCTTTGTTTAGAATGCTCACTGACAATCTCTCTGACAATTCTACAATGAATTCTCGAATCGAATACTATAAAAAGTGCACACTTCAATACTAATAAAAAAACTAAAAATGTTCGTATGTAATTGATATATTTAATTCGTATGTAATTTATATCGTTTAAATAGTAAATGTCTTTCGTCCGCCTGCGGTCGAAGAAGACACGGGGCGCGTGGTGTAATCAGTTTGAATGCAGGAGTAATTGTGTACTTAGCACAAATAACGTTTTAAAATGTTAATGCCTTAAGTGCGCCATCGGGCCCGTAACGGCATCGTTCGTTAAACAATTTACATAACCTCCTAACTCCCCCGACCACCTCCGCGGGTCAACGAGAAGCCCGACATGATTACCGGCTCACTTTAATATAAAGTATTGTGTCGTCCTCTAAGTACATTAAAATACCCAAAATATTTAATGTAATAATTTAATAATATGACGTATTTACACATAACTGTGTGATATTCATATCCGTGTCCAAACTCATAGTAAAGATTATTGGAGAATCATGTTCGTGCCCAAATTCATAGCATAGATTATCTGAGATCCATGTTCGTATCCAAACTCATAGCAAATATTATTGGGGATTCTTGTTCGTGCCAAAATTCATAGCATGTAAAAGCTTTCATACTAGAACATAGAAAACTTTTTTAACAATAAAATTGGTTTATGTACAGTAATAAAAAAGAAAATAGATTAGGGAGAGTATATTAAACAGTCGGTTCCGTTTATTTTTAGATAATCATTGTTAAATCTCATCGGAGGCCTTAATAACGAATTAAAAATATTCGCCGCATGGATTGGACATTATTAACTCGTATCTCGACCCATCAGTTCTGGAGCAACGTGATGTGGTCTGCTTAAACTCTAAAGCAGTCAGAGAAACCCATGCCCAGCAGTGGGACGTATAAAGAATTGCAAACAGATGTTAGCATACGTAATCGAATAATAAAATTGAACTTTATTGAAAAATTAAATAAGGAGCTTACTCTTTTCCCTGACAGTTTTTCGCTTTGTTTTGTTTCGATAATGATTATTTCCTGGTACTGTGATCCGGTAACCTGAAGTTTGATACATTGTAATAACATTCTACGTATTCGATGGCCGTGGGCGGTACAATATAAGAGGCAGTAATATAAATGTCGCAATTTCTGATCATGTACCTGAGTTTTATTGTTTTTAGTATTTCGAATAATACATTCATTGCTGTTGTTGGGTTACGTAATGTTTTATGAAAGATGTTTTTTTTATGTATATACATTATATTATTAATTAATATAGAAGGTATTCCGAGTATTTATTATTTTGTTAGAAGACTCAATGAAATTGAAATTCAATTTATGCTTTCGATACATTTCGCTAATAGCTTAGGGTGAAAGGAAAGGAATTGACTTGATTAAAGATGAAGAAAAATTACATAACAGTAATGTCACCTGTTTATTTATTGATACTTTTCATTTGTACATATAGTGAAAATTTGTAAATAGGTAGGTGAAGAGAAGTCAACTGTATCTATAGGAAAAGCGATCTCTTAGTAATAATATCTGAGAATAAATCAAATGTAGCCATTATTTCATCACAAACTGGACAGAACTAGTTCTATGTATTGTAACCAGATACCATATACATGTATATATAAAAACCCATATTATTTTACACAAAATTTTACACCCGTATACAGAGCATACATTGGTGCCCGAGACAAATATTTGTCCTGGGTGGGAATCGAATCTGCAACCTCCGGGCTCAGCAGTCAGATTGGCTAACCACTGCAGCAACAGGCCCAATGTCTTTAGACCATCGTGTAGAAAATATGAAATTTGCAAGCTGTGCCTTTGCTAGACTTTATCAGTCTACATTATGTACGGTTAAAACCCCGTAAGACTGCCTCTTTCAAGGCACGCAACTGATAGGGGACTTAAAAGACTTATGTATTCCTGTTGTCTACATTCTTTACTAACTATATTCCTGTATCTATACGCCTCTTATATTTTATGTCTCTATTCTTATTATATATACCCTGTTATATATATACCCTTCAATGTTTATATGAACTGAAACAAAATACGAAGCAGCTACGCAACACAGTGTAATAATAAATAAGCAACATTATTATTTGTACTGTAATTTGTAAACTAAGAAGCCAAAGAGATTTTGTTATCTGTGCCACTCGAGACGAAGGCCGTTCTAACAATAATGGTAATTAGTTACTGGTGCATTGTTGTAAGTTAGCCGCTTTAACGCGTTAAATCGTTTAAAAGAGTTAGTGACTTCCAAGGTTAGAGTCGGACGTTTTATGTATTATGGGATTTGCGTCATTAATAATTACGACAAGATTTAATGATAACAACAATCTAGTGCACTGGCTGTTGACAAAGAGACGAGCTGCGGTTTTTTTTTTAATTGCAGTTTTTCATTTTCTTCTACATTGAGACTGGCCTCTTCGTTCGCTTATCTTCTGAGTGGGAAATTGGTGGTTCAATTCTCACTCGGGGCAAAATATTTGAGTGATGAGCATGAGTATTTGTTCTGTTTATGGATGTAAAATTATTTATGTAAGCATGAAACGTAACATCACACCTGTAATCCCCGAAGAGGTAGGCAGAGGAGTGTAATACACTCCCATGTTTCACCAGTTTCGTTTACGTACCATTAGGTGGTGAGTCTATTGCCATAAACCGGGCACAAATCCAGACTCAGAGTCACTACTAGAAATTCTAATTTTATACAAATCCAATAGTACCCGACCCGGGATTTGAACCCAGGACCTCTTAATGGGCAGTCGCGTTTGCAACCAACACGACCAACGAGGCAGTATGTATTTAAATATTTACGTATGTAATTTATCAGTTATTGCTATTGGAGAGGCCTATGTCCAGCAGTAGACGGAAATAGGCTGATGATGATGATGATGATGAATTTATCAGTTGCCCAGTCACCACAGCATTAGGTGTGGTGACTTGGAATTTGGAATCGGACAGTCATGTGTGAGTTGGTCCACAAGTTTCTTAAACAGAAAGTGATTCTGTTATATTCCATGTATCGCATACTAATTAGTGACCAATTAAGAAACAATTTCGTCGTCTATTAAATTGTCAGTTCGTTTTGAAGTATGTCGATAGCTAGTATTCCATATTATTCAGCACGTCAAAGATGGCGTGGAGCGGACAGAGACACAGGTGAAATTCCATAAAAGCCACAATTACCGAAGCTAAATTAATAATTGTTTATAAGCAAAATAAACTGAAGTGACAAATATCGTAACAATATTTTTTACATATTCTATTGTAGCGTTCTAGTATTTTATACATATTCCATTTTGATATTTGTTAATTGTAAGTATCAATTGACTGCCTAATTGGTCGAGTGGTTGCAAGCACGACGGCCGATCGAGAGGTCCTGAGTTCGATGCCTGGGTTAGCTACTGTTGGATTTTTCTAAATTGAAATTTCTAGTAGTGGCTCGAAGTCCGGATTGTGCCCGGTATACGGCTATAGGCACATCACCTATTCCGTGATAGGATGTAAACGTAACTAGTGAAATGTGGGAGTGTACTACACTCCTATGCCTACCTCTTCGGGGATTACAAGCGTGATGTAACGTAGGTTTCAATTATACCATTTCCGCACTGCACCAAAATCCCAACTTACCAGGTATGATATAATCAATACTAATATAACAATAGCCACCACTGTAATTATTCGAGATTATTAAGATGGCCTTGCCGCTCGATCGGATGGCCGCTGAACACACGTAATTCCAATAACGTCACAAGTTCTCGATATTTTGTGTTTAATTCGCTATAAAAAGCAACCGTGTCCCCGTTTTACAAATAAACAATCGTAAAACACTTACGTGCCGTGAACAACTGTTACAATACGTTGCACATAATTATGTAGTTATGATCTCACATTACACGCTTGCGAACATACATATTCAATGTTTTTCTATTCACAAGTATGTAAACGGATATGTACGCAAATTGTAAGGATAATCAATTTTGAAATTATTGTATTGTTTGAGCGGAGTTTCAAGATCGTGCACGTGCTAGAGTCTTATAATGTACGTCGGGAAACGTCTTTTAGATTATATGACCCTGTAGGGATGTTTCTTCCCTTTCATCATCATTATCAACATCAGTCTGTATCAATCCACTGCTGGATGTCCTCCACTAATGAACGCCATTACCCCTGGACTTCTGCTACACCAACTTCAACCTCTGCCCGGAGCTTGTCCTTTTATAACACGGAAATGTTGAAATGTAATCATAAACGTAACATCACGCCTGTAATCCCCGAAGAGGTAGGTAGAGGAGTGTAGTACACTCCCACATTTCACCAGTTACGTTTACAGCCCACTATGGAATAGGGGATGAGCCTATTTCCATACACCGGGCACAAATCCATACTTCGAACCTCTATTAGAAATGTCTAGTAAAAAATCTAAGAAAAATCGAATTAATATTGGATTCAATTACTAGGTTCAAATCCCGGGTCTGGATTTGAACCTAGGACCTCTTGATGACCAGTCGCGCTTGCAGTCACTCGACCAACGAGGTAGTCTATGAAATGTAATCGTAAAGGTTACTAAACAATAAGCTCCTTATATACTTTTAAACAAGAGCTTTGAGACACCCTTCAAACAACTAGGACCACAATTACGCCTAGAACATACACATAAACATACACACACGTATACAATCACATGCCCTCACATATCAATTATTTCATATTTTACATTAACAAAACCAATCATCATAAGCGCGCTCACAAAAGTACCCAGTCGCCCTTTAATACTGTGTGAAACATTTTAGACGATTTACACAGGAAAAAGTCACGAATTTTCTTCACGTTGTGTATATATGCATAGGTATATATTATTTTTACACGTTGCAATATCACGGCATTTTCTAAACAACCGCCCCTCATTCGCCGTGGGATCCCAGTTTTACAAGCGAAACATGTGTCGCCCACGATTTATTATTTAATATAAGAAAAACCGGAATTGTACGTTTAGGGGGCACGGCACGTGCGTGACTTACAATTTTGCGGCATCACTCCCGACGTGCGGAGGTGGTCTGGCATGTTACGGGTGACGAGAATCTAGGTTGTTGTTGTCACATGTTGTGCGTTTGAAATATTATGGTTCGGCATAGGCTTGTCTGTAAACAACGCTGGGTATGAATCACTTCACGATGAACTTTAGCAAAAGTATCATTATTAAATCACTAAACTATCTCATTTTTGACTTGATAAACTTGTCAAAAGCCTTAAATATTGATTTCAATACTTACGTTTGAACTCCAATAGATTCAAATAGAAAATCAATATTTAATGTCAATAATCTTCAATTACATGTATTCGATTTTCCTACGAATCTACACTGGGGCAGCTAGGCA
Organism: Apyrrothrix aesculapus; assembly: GCA_018245815.1. NCBI lineage: Eukaryota > Metazoa > Arthropoda > Insecta > Lepidoptera > Hesperiidae > Apyrrothrix > Apyrrothrix aesculapus. The sequence goes on along the minus strand of DWEH01000464.1, from coordinate 6,041 downwards.
GATTATGCTGCAGGTCTCACGGGAGAAACTTGTAGCCAACAAGTAATGTAAAAAATTGCAGCCGCACGAAATAAAACACAAAATGTTGTCCACAGAACGGAAGCTTTTTGTCGGAATGCTGAACAAGAAACTATCGGAAAACGACGTTCGGGCTCTCTTCTCTGGACACGGCACGATCGAGGAGTGCACGGTCCTGAGGGACGCCCAAGGACAGAGCAAAGGATGCGCGTTCGTCACTTTCGTGTCTAAGCAAGCAGCCATCGCTGCTATAAAGGTATCCCGTTTAAAAATCCGATACAGAAAGTGGTAAAAAAATATAGGTCTAAAAATTTGGTAATATTTCGTCAGATGTTTCAAATCAGGCAACGTGACATTCTCTAGATAGAAGATAGTCTACCCATAATGGCCAATTATCATGAACAATGAAGAACAGCCTAAACTGTTGAGACAGACTAAAGTAGCTTAAAACCTTCCAACAGATCTCACTCTATCTCCAGCAATACGCGACAAAATCACGTATTAAGTAAGCATTACTTTCAATAGGATATACATGAACTAGGCAATTAATATCAAAATAAAAATATCAGTCATGCCAAGTTCGACGAAGTTAGCTGAACCTTCTTCTGTTCTAACTACATACATATATCCGTCATGGTGTCATGTCGTCATTCTATGACTCAAAGGATGTTTAGGAATTAACGCCTACCATTGGCCACAACTAATACTTTCTAATGGTAAATTACATTCTGTATTTTACAAAATATTAATATTTAATGCTTTTATTGTGACTCTTTACTGACTATGGCTTATTTCTATGTCAACTAAAATAAGTGAAATAAATGAATAGTAAAATAAGTGAAAATCACCAAACGAATCTGATACATTAACAAAAATATTCCAGTCTCTACACCACAGTCAGACGATGGAGGGGTGCTCGGCGCCTCTGGTGGTAAAATTCGCAGACACGCAAAAGGAGAAGGAACAGAAAAAGATGCAAGCTATGCAAGCCAGCCTCTGGGGATTGACGACACCTGCAGTGACCCCGACCGCGTACTTGGCATCGGAAGCTGCCCTATCACCAGCCACGCAGCTGCAACTGTTGCAGCAGTTACAGGCAGTTGGACTGCAACAGCAATTGCTGCAAGGACAGGGGCCCACACTTTTACAAGGTGAGTTAAAGTTTTCACGTCACAATTATGACGATTCAACAAAATACCTTATCAATCTTACCAGAACGCAAAGCGTACCTACGAGTATAAAGTTATTTTATTGTTTGTATTTATATTCCAATGGCAATTCTAATTTGTTCTCAAAAGGCATTTTGATGAAATTATATGAAAATTGGATTTGGGGTATTTTAAATCTGTCATTTTTATGAAAATGTAAACGTGACTTGTTTGTGTGTATTATCTAAGGAGTAACGAATGAATAAAATGAAACGAAATAATCAATTTCGTACGTTTGTCGTAATTTCGTTCAGTGTTTGAAGTTTTTTCATCGTCTTATAATTTTTTTTCAATAGCGTTCTCAATGAGACGAACGCTCGTATCTGAAGCACGGAAAAACAATTGTACTAATTTACGTTCTTTTGGTAATTGGAAACGAAATTACGACTAATTACGTATTCAGTTAGAAGCAGCCGTTTTATTATTCCCCATTTAAAATACTATTGCTCCTCGTTGAGTTTCTTTACTTCGGCCATGGGAGCTTTCGGTTTTTTAGGTTTGTCCTTTCTAGTACTTTGTTATTTTTAAAACTCGCATACCTACACATTTGTAGTTTTAATTTTTAAGTACAATTATTTTGTTACATGTCCGTAGCTAGCTGCTTCTTAAATTTTTGTTTTTGTACAACCGCCCCTTTATTGTTTTTATTGTACCATCACGCCAGGTCCGTTTCGGGGTAAGCAAAGAGCACTGAGTGCCAAATGTTCTTACAGACCCGACGTGCTCCTTCTACTTCCCTTTTTATTTTGATCCATATTTTTGTTTAATTTGCGCATTTTGGTGTCCTCTTAGGTGTTAACTATCAGGATATCGGTTTCAATGGCGCAGGCCTTAGCGGGGGCGCTGGGGTCGGGAACATCGGAGGGGGTGCAGCAGATCAACTCCAAGGGCTGCTGGCACCAGTTTCCGTACAGAATCTGGCAGCATTAGCCGCTATGACACAGCCTCCGGTTGTGTCCCAAGCAGCCCCGATAGCACCCGCAGCGGCCCCACAAGCGGCTGCTCCTCAATTGTGTAAGTATATATAGTTATACCTAGTTAAATACCATTGAATTATTAGTTTTTAAGCTTCAATCCCCTAGTCCGCAACGCGTTAATAATATTTTACACTAAGATCAAAAAGGGAATTTGAATATTCGACCCAGAATCAACCAGGCTTTAACAGGCTGTTATTGAAGTTGATCGAGAATTATAATCATAAAAATCAAAAAATGAGGAAAATCATTTCACTGCCAAGTGAAGAGGAATACGTTATAAAATACTTAGCGTTTTATACTTAATGAGGTCAAGATAATATACCACTCAAAAATAGGTGAAAAGCCTTGTTGAATCTGTGGAAATATTCAGGCCGACTCAAGTATCCGGGTGCCAGCCTTAATTGACGTTTTTTGCGCCCCACCGCTGTCCCTTCCCCAAATTTAACCTCCGCAAGACAATTAAGGCTCTATAAATTCCGTCCTAATTGCTTTACCTGTCCAAATCTCTAATTGGAATGTGGCCACATCGCCTACACGGCGCTTGTGGTGCCATAATGATATTTTTCGTCCGCAAACTTTTCTCTTGCGTGAATAAAGTGGCTGAGAACTTCCATCTCATGTTAAGTGGCTGCTCCTGCCCCTATGTAGATATCACGTCCAACCTGAAGTTTACTTACGAGTAGTAAGAGTAAGGTTGGCGACAGCAGCGTTAGCGATATGCAATTTGTGAGATGGAATATATACTTAAAATCTATACCATATGTATGTAACAACTATCCATCAATAGCTATTAAAAACAACGCAAGCCTGTTGTAACGTTATTATATCAACTTACCCGAATATTGGGTTGTGAGAGAAATAAAGACATTTTTGTCCACAAACTTTCCTATTTCAGGTTGGACTTTTTTACGTTATTGAGAGCCTTAAAAACGTTAATTAACGATGAAACTTTTTCACACTTCAGGTCTTCTCGGGAAGACTAACATCACAGGTAAAGAAAGTCGAAAGTGTGTGTTTTTATGGAATGACTTATATCTGTTGGTTCCTTAGATGAATGTAATAAATGAGATTGATAGGCGATAAACTGCCAGGCTTCGTTAAAGCGACAAAAGGTAAAAAATATCAAAAAAAGATTGCTCAGTCATTAAGGAAAATAATGCACTTTAAAATGTTATAATTACATTTAAAAGTAACACTTCACATGTTTAGAAAATTTTGTATTTACGAGTAAATAATTATTAAGATCTATAGTGGTAGAAAAAAATGAACATTGGATTTTGTTTAATATGTTAATTGGTATATTCAGTGATCGAGTGGGAAAATATGTTTTAGAAATTAAACGCGTCTTATTAACGTAACGCTTACACCCATAATTTAATTTAGTACCAATGGGGAAAAGGCAATCTTATCTGCTTATTTTTCCTTCAAAGCGGCTTATTGGTCTCATTTATTACAGTGCTCTAGGAAGGCTTGGTTTGATATTTGTGCGGTATTGCATCGAATGTAGATCTGACGTTGCTTGACTAGGCTTTGTATAAAATGTCAGTACCCAACCTAGGCTGAATGACGCCAATGTATAACTTGTGTTTTATAGTCTGTGGCATTTCTATTATGCGTTATCTGTACCTTATGATACTTGTTTTATTCTTTTAATATTCAAATAATGTTTATGTCGCGCGTATCGCAAGCTTGATTTATTTTTATTCGTTTTCTTTTTGGCTGGTAATAATGTGATTTTGTTTTTGTTTTCACTTTGTGAATAGACTTTTTTCGTAGTTCGATTTAAAAAGTAAATTTCCGTGCATGGAAAATTAATATGCTTTTTAACGTGTTGAGACTTTAACCACTAACTATAGTAATGATAAAATTAAATTGAATTCCATAACAACTAACTCGTTTGAAGGCACATGAATTTTGATATATTGCCATACATCCATAGATTTGAATTCAGTTTCCAAAAGACATGTTTATTTTTATAAAATATATGAAACTAGAAAATACGTACCATACGGAGAGATCAAACGTTTGATATGACGACAGAACCAATAACCTTTTCTGAAAGATTAAAATTACTGTATTTAGGACAATTAAAAATATAAGCTCATTTAACTACAATGTGAATTTATCTTTGTGTACATAATTATTGTATAGAAGATTTTATATAGGCACCCGAACAAGAACAAAAAAAATATAAAAAATTGTAATTAAATTAAATTATATCCTCATATTATTGTACAATCTTTTGTTAACATCGATAGAAATGGTGTAAAAGAAGGTTTATTGTCAATTCGGTAATAAATGCTTGCAACACACAGGAGCTTACATCCACAGATACAAAATTGTTAATGTCTGTCTATGAATTGTCTATGGTAGGAATATCATGTGGAACCATAACTAAAAAGAGTTTTAAACCGTACTACGTACCCACAATACTCTGTTTATTAACACGTGTTCAATGTTTTTGCATGAGAGTGCTAAAAACTTAATTAATGTTTTCACAACACATTAGTATTTCGTGTTTGTCGTGCTATGTTCTTATGTTCGAATAGTTGTTAAATTTTGATGTGTTCTTGTTTTTCTGTTGCTCGGATGTCGGTGTGTGTTGTACTAATATCAAATCTAATGTATAATATACATATATACATACATATATTCGTTATAGAAAATAGTTTAAAAGTAGCTATATGTATATTAGGCCGGTGTATGAAGTCGAAGTCGAAAGTCATTTTTTTAAACTGAAAAGTATCTTTTAACTGAAAACATAGGCTTTTCATATGTATGTACGAACATATACTGGTTTCCAAATATCTACCAACTCCATACAATGGCATTAGTGGAGTTAATTATATAAAAACAAAAATTATTGTACTACTTTGAATTATTATTTAGAGCCGTTTTGCTGTCTGTACCGGTGTTAAGTAAGAAATAAATAATATACCGCAGTTTAGTTCTACATAAGAAAGCTTACCACTTCAACGCAGGACAAACCTCCATACTTACCCGTATGTTCTAGATAAAAGACTTACGTATCAACATTTACAAGAGGATTTACACATCCGATCCGAGATCGGATTCGCACACACACACACACAAAAGAAAAGTACAATACAACACACATGAAAATTTATTCGTACGATTTATAGTCGCGTTGAAATAACTCCTTCACAATCGCAGTTCAACCGTACAAAGGATTCCACTCGCATTGAAAGGGCTCGAAGGGCACATTTCCCTAATACGGATTGACACGTGTCTGGATGCCACTTTTTATTCCGCTAAGTCCCCAGCTTTCACGAATACGATTCTATTATGAATAGTCGTAAAGAAAATCGGATAAGAACTCTCTAGTTCAGACATTCAGTTCTATGATATGGCCACATTAAATTTCATTATTTTTGGGTATGATAATGTTTAGTGTGGGAAAAAAGCACACTAAAATGCACAGTTCATCAAATAGGATTATCCATATTAACAAGGTTACACAATCGAACTTTAAACATGAACTAAAAATATCCCTTCTTTTTCATACCTTTATTTACTTATAAAAATACGTTAAAATGTTCAAAACACAAAATCAAACATTCACTAAATTACAGTAACAGACGCTCCCATAGATGTTGTAAAATTAATAAATAACCTGGCAACACTTGCAGGGTCCACGGCCGAGCCGCTGAGCTCAGCGTACGCGGCGCAGTTCGGCACTTTCGCGTCCGCGCCGCTCGGCTCCGTGCTCGGCTCGGCCGCGGCCGCGGCGGCGGGCAAACAGGTCGAAGGTGAGACACGATACTTTATTTCACTAAATACATATATCGTAAATTCACGACTGTAATCCCCGAAGAGG
>DWEH01000463.1:0-11711 GCA_018245815.1 Apyrrothrix aesculapus | reverse complement strand
CTTGTGTAATGTCATTCCTAAATATGTAGGTATGTAATTATTCAGTCGCACCATATAATCAACATCATTAATATCTTCGTCCTATTTACAATGAAACTAAATAATTTATGAGATCACTGTAACCAGATATAAATAATCATATACGCGATTTGCGTTCGAATAAGTCAATTAAACCAAAAAGATCAGATGTCGCGCTCGGACATGCCCGCTTACAAGTGTGGAAAGTTAAAAAAATAATGCCATCAAATCAATTTTATTCACGCGAACGAATCATTAAAGTTGTATTAAAGCTATTCGAGTAAGTTGTTGTTCGTGAGAACGTCAGCGTGCCGCTCGTTCGCTCAGTCGCTCTCTCGTTCACTCACGACCCGCTAATAGGTTCCTTAAGATGTCTCTGACGAAGACGCTTGATGTATGTACCACATTTTCTACTACCACCGACAACTTAAATGATTGCGTGCGTGAATTGAGATGTTATGATCAAGAGAGACGACTAAACTACTTTGCAACTATTAGTGGCTATGTGATTTTATTACGGTACTGGTATTAGATCCAATTACCTATTTGATATCAAACACTTAGCTTAATAGAGAGTACAACAATATAATTCAGCGATGTTTACGACATTTTAAGTACGAGATGGTTTTAGTAACGAGGCTGGTAGCAAATTTAATTCATCCACGAATATTTCTAAAATCCTTATTAAATACTTCCTACATTTTCATTAGTTTTTCGGGGATTCCTAAATGAAAAGCGAATCTGAGAAAATCAAGCCTTTATTCCAATGTTTCACTTGAATTTAAAATTGAAAGCGAAATATTTAATCTAATCCTTCAACTTCTTCTTGGGGCGGAGGTTGTTGGTGTGACCGCACTTGGTCTTGCGGCAGTTGGTAGCACGGGGATGGAGACGAGCGTAGCACTTGCGGCAGATCATTTTTTCACAATTATACTTCATTGCCAGGATACGAAGAGACGGCTCGATGGTGCCACCACGAAGACGCAGCACCAAGTGAAGGGTGGACTCTTTCTGGATGTTGTAATCTGAAAGTGTACGGCCGTCTTCTAGCTGCTTGCCAGCAAAGATGAGTCGCTGCTGATCGGGAGGAATGCCCTCCTTGTCTTGGATCTTGGCCTTTACATTTTCGATTGTGTCAGACGCCTCAACTTCGAGGGTGATAGTCTTACCCGTGAGGGTCTTTACGAAGATCTGCATTATGATGATTTATAAAACCTGAAATATAAAGTTTTCAAGATTCATTACAAAGCTCTGATCAAAACGACGCGTTTTTTGAGAAGTGCAAGACGCTAATACTATACATAAAAATGAACACAGCAAGATGGAGTTACTACATCTTTTTATTTGAATGTCGATCACAAGTTGGAACGTTCCCATATTAATTTAGCGCTCCTGACACAACACTGACAGTTCGTAATGCTCGTCAATTTGTTCAACGACAGTGCCGCCATTATACCGCGATGAACAATGCCTGCTGAAATCGAGACAGTTTGAAGACCTATCCTCGCGGTCTGTATACTTTCCTGTTTGGATATCGCGTGATTATAATGGAAAAGCTTTTCGCAAACTACAGCTTGGCAAACAAGTTAAAATATTCGTATACTGTGTAAAGACCATATTTTCGAAATGTTCGTACCCGATATAATACAAAAGTTATTGCCAATCGAAATCTACGGAAATCTATGGAACAAATAAACAATACATACAATCAAACGTGATGAAGTGAAAAAACGCAACAGAATAGATTCACGATCTTACAAATCTAATTTTCTTATTATATATAATGGTAATACGATCAACCATCTATTGTATCCGAAACGCCCGTACATAGCACCATCACAAAAGCCTACATAAACCCCGAACAATCCAATCATTCAAGTATGAAGACGTTCAATGCGCGGCACACAATAGGGCGGGGCGATGGAGGCACAAACAACTTTATTAACATGTCATTGCGAAAGAGAGGACGCTGTAAACATGTCATGGGGGAGGGGTGTTGGAACAAGTTGGCTTCCATGCGCCCGTGAGGACAAAGCATCCATTGTTTCGCCTCTGAGTTGTTAGCACTCGACTTACTGGTGTGAAGAGTCGTTTCGCAATATCATTGTATTAAAACGACTGAAAAACCCGTAAAATCGATAGGACCATAGCTTCTTTTAACGCACTGCGAGGAACGTGCTGCTTTGAAGCTTGACTAGAGCAAAAAATATGGATTCACACGGTAGTTTCTAACGAGTTACAGCTGATGATAAACTATACGATGCTCAAATATAAAATAAACGATAAAAATTGACAAAATACTTAATTAGAAAGTAAAATTGTTTCACGAGAGATCTAATTGTCATGAGATCTAACGTTTTTCTGAGTATTAAACTAAATGAGGATTAATTTATTGATACCGCAAATGAATCGCGGGAAGACATACAAAAACTACCAATCATTACGGGGGATCACGGCAATCAATACCAATTAAAATGCACCAAGCTTTATTATATCAAACGCTTCATAGCGATCGCCGATAAGTTACCATTTGATAACCCGGTCCATTCTCTCACGAGACCGTTACGTCTTGCGTGCTCATTTAAAAAGCGAGCCGCGCAATCAAAATAAGAGTCGGGCGTTTGCGGCAACAAATGACGTCATCAATCAACCATCAGTGAATACGGCGGGGTGTAAAAACGCGATAATTCCCCGTTCTTTATTAATGTAATCAAGTGTTACATTTCTATTAAGGCATTAATCTGGCCAGCGGAGGCGTCCGCGCTCGTTCCTCTAACTATGTTTTAATTACGGGCCACGGGCGAAACAGCTGAACGCTGATAATAATTACAGAGCACGCACCGACACCGCTGTCTTACTCAGGGTTGCCAGGTTCGGCGCACTTTGTTTTGTAACACAGACGAAAAAGAGACGCATTTTTTGAGAAAAGTTCAAAAAATCTGTCCCATGTTGGTGGTTATGAAATGTTGGTAAATAAATGTCACGAAAAGCGCCTTATGGAATATGGATGATAATTTCTATAGTCAATTAGTTGATAATGGGTTGTACCTAGTGGAGGAGCATGTAGCAACTGGTGTTGTTTAAATATAAATAGGGAGAAAAAAGGTTACTTCATGGTGACAAAAAATAAACACATTTCTCAATATATCGCAGTATCACAGAAAGACATCGAAGTTATTTATGACCACCAAACACTTCGATATATTTTCCTAACCATATTTTGAGTTTCCTTATATCACAGGCCAAGTATATTAAAATTAGCCGTATCTTAACAACCCTATGTTTATCAGCCGTCCCTCTGAGGCACTTGAGAACAGACTTGCCAAACTGGAAACGTATTTTTTGCTCCGCATAAATCGTGTCATATTACAAGTATCGTAATAATTTTATTAAGTACAAGTTAACAAAACTAACTCACTACCAATAAAGTACCGTCATGAGTACGAAAAAATAAAGTATGAATATTTTTTGCATACGCATTTGTTGATTAAATTGTATTAAAATATACCTTCTACACTGCTTTCATTGATTTCCTTAGGCACACCTTGTAAATGAGATTATAAGACTAGATTCTAGCTCCAAATAACGCTAAATGCCCCACCTTTTTTCTATTTTTATTGATAATTATTTTATATATATCAAATATGAGACAATTCGTATTGTTGAAAAAGATTTTAAATTCAAGTCATTTCGAAATGACGACCCACAGGAAGTGGCATTACGGTCTACTTAGGATTCTAACTTTAACAACTTACGAAAGCTATTATGACATACAGCGCCATCTAACGTTCGAGTTCCGAATCACCAAGTTTAACACTTCAAGATAGATGGCGTGTAAAACATCTCATAATTTAAAATCTCATATTTAAAATGCATTCATGTATTTATGTTAACATATCAACTTAAATAAATTTGATTACATGTGATTACATAAATATAATGATGGTGGTTATTTAAGATGGTTATAACAAAATATTTAAGATTTAAAATAAAAGGCCAACAGTAGCAACGCAAATTCTTTGACAGTGATAAGAATTAATGAGAAAATATTCATGAATATTTCAATATATAAATATTGTAGTTTGCTAATGTTCAATTACCTGAATGACAAGCCAAAGAAATAAGAACAGATATAGTAAGAATATGACAGATACTAAACAAGTTATATGGCTTTAAAATAATTTGAAGAACCATATCCGAAAGACACAATTATATAGTTCTTGACTCATGCCCTAACTTCCTGACAGTTTTCACACAGCTCTTTCTCTGGCTCTCTGTCTACCTCGTATAATTTCCTCATCTGATGTGATGATATAATAATGATGGTGATAATTCGAAAAATGCATTTAAAGAGTGATTAGGAGCATATACAGATTTCATGTGGAATGAAAAGAAAATTATGACAGAAGTTGGACAGAGTACTGAAAGGGTCCTGATGTGAAGAGGCATAGAAGAGGAATTGCCATATTAGACGAAGATACAATAAAGGACAACATGTAATCCAGAGAAAAAAAGTTAAGGTATTCAGAGACAGTCTCATTAAGTCAAGGCCAAACATTGAATAAAACATTGCCTTCTTAGGCATTATTGGACACCTCTTTCCATCCAGTAATAAGTAAATACTCTGTTAGTCTTACATGTAGAAATAAATATATAACAGTGTCTTATAATATCATGCTATCAGGCAAATAAAAATATTGAACACTTAAGATGTGTTTAAAAACCTGTAAAAAAGATGTATTGTTATCAAACAAATTTGTCAAAATATATTCCAAAGGCATTTTTTTTAGTCCTTCCTCGGCCACCTCAATTTTGCCACACTTAGGTTAAATTTTCAACAGTGAAAAACTTACAGGCAAACAGATTACCACATTAAAAATATTATCACATATAAAAAATATTAAGATTTCAAATATACAGCATTTATTAGAATTACAGTGGTAGTAGTTCTTAAAAAGAACAATATTTAAGTGTAACTTCACCACTTGAATCCCTGAAGAGGTAGACAGAGGAGTGTTGTACACTGCCATGTTTCACCAGTTATGTTTACATCCTATTATGAAATAGGTGGTCAGTTTATTGCCATACACCGGACACAAATCCAGACTCCGAGTGACTACTAGAAATTTCAACTAGAAATTCTAAGTTAGAAAATCCATCAGTTCCCAACCTGGCATTCAAGCCCAGGACCTCTCGATCAGCAGTCACACTTGTAACCACTTTATCAACGAGGCAGTCAACAACACTTAAAATGCATAATAATAAGAAAATATATTAGTATGTAGGGTAAAACTTAAATTTAATAATGAAATATAGGGAATAAAGTTGACTTATTTGTTTGATAACAATTTGATACTTCCTGTCCTAGATATCTCTACCAGTGACACAATATGTATAAAAGAGTAATAGTCAAAAACAAACAAAGCAACAGTAAAAAACTGCTTGTAACTTAATTTAAATAGGTTTTTCAAAATGAAACATGAAAAAAGTAAGTCAATTACTTACAAAGATTGTTGCTGGTTCATATGCTGTATACAATTTACTCTATTTTGTTTTTTTGGTATATGTTTGTTACAGAAATCATAATTCCTGCAAGACTCAAAAACATTTGAATATTATGACAGTTGCCAGTTACATATTTTTGTTAGAGTAAATTTACATAAAGCCAGTAACAGATTGCTGACATCATGTGAAGTTTCAAGATTGTATATGTTAAAAGTAATTCTGGGAAATACATAATGATCTTAAAATAGCAAAGCCTGGCCATTAATTAATGAAATAAAAATTCAAAATGTGATGATTTTGATAGGCATTATTTTTTCAATTGTAAATTTTTTTCTTCAATTGATAAATTCAATGTTAGGGAATCTTTCGATGGTAGCAGAAGGTCCAAAACTGCAAGTCCTCACACATTATCATTAAATTACATTTTTAAAAGACACACACTAAAAACCCTGAACAATTATTAAATTTACCCAACACTCTTGCAATAAGAAGCATTAAACTTATACATTTAAATCAAAATGTGGACAGTTTACAAATAAAGCCATTTTATAATTAGAAAATAGATTGACCTCGACATGTTGAGAGTAATGCACTATCTCAAACGATGAGCGTTACGAGGTTTGAGATAATACGAAAACAACCTGATTTCTCCAATTTGAGATGTGTATCAACATTGTAAATAGGAAAAATAATAAATGGAGTTATAAGATTATAATGGAAATAAAAGAGCTAACAAAAAGTTCAAGTTCACCAACAAAAGTTACATAAAACGTTTTGTTATTATGAAATCATAGTAAGACGCTTTTGCATACGAAAACGTGGAAAACGAGTTTTTATAGCAAATTTTAAAAGGAGGTTATCTGTCTTTCTAAAACTTACCTGTGAGCGAAAAATACATAAATTGACAAAGAGAAAACTTGCACACTAATACCATACAGTAGGAACGCATGTCAGGTACGTCAAAAATATTGCAAAATACAAACACTATACAACCTGTGTTAAAATTAAACGCTAATCGATATAAATACGAACAAGAACATATATTTTAAAAGAAAAGTAAAAATTAGAACTCAATTCAATGTTATTCCTAGATTTATAATCACTTTAACCTCAAACATAACCTAACTTTTAACATCAGCTGCCCGTAACCAATGACGGATCTTAAAAAAACTACAAGAACTTTGCAATTACTTTATATCCACTGCAAAACCCTTGGAAGACTCAGGATATTATCAAATAATTCAAAATACACAACAACCTGTAATTTTAAGGCGTCACGACTGCATAAAATGGAGATATTAACGCAATTTACGACGTCTAACTACAGTAACTACCACCAAGTAACTAGGCCCTGTAAACTATAACGTCTAGAATATATCAATAAAAGCTATTAGTATCGATCAGCGTAACTATCTGTCCGGGAATATTACCTCAAATTAACTTAAACGTCCTGTTCGGCTCGATTTGAACACGATCGTAATAACACACGCGTTGGCGCCGCGAGCGGCAGGTCGAAGAGAATATGGCCGAACGGGACGTTCGTAGACAGAAAATATAGACATGTGTCATAAAGTTGCTACACATAAAATTAAAAACAAAAAGGTGTAATGTAATGAAGGAATGTTTTGCGATTATTACAATTCCTTATGTAGAGATTTAAATTACTAGTGGAAAATCACCCATAATACAGAAGCGTAATTACTACATTATTATTTCTAGTAGAGGCTGGGAGTCTGGATTTGTGCCCGGTATATGGCAATAGGCTCACCACCTGATCGGTGATGGGATGTATGTAAACATAATTAGTGAAATGTGGAAGTGTACTACACTCCTCTGCCTACCTCTTCGAGGAAAACAGGCGTGATATTACGTGTTACTGTATTCTTTGTACTGTACTTACTGTATTTTGTACTCCGTGTGTTTTAAAAAAGTACAACATTATTGTCAATGTTCGTCTCACACTTAATTTTAAATTTTTTTTTCATATTATTACCAAGTACTGAATATACGCAAAGAAAGTCAAAAAAGTGTTTTCTACCGTACTTTCGTAAGACTTTCCTACTATATGCCCCATGACCAAAATATATTTTAATCATACCCCTAATTTAAATCTGCCCATATTTTTAAACTAAATATTGTCGAGATTTACGGAATATCTGACAAAGTGATAATAGCATATGTGCTATGAGTGAATACGACCAGTTAAAGAGAACATAGTTTGAATATCAATTGATATACTCATTCAATTGAATTATTAATAATAATCAAATATATTCGATGCGATATCTAAACTCTGACTTCTATAATTGTAACCAACTGGCGGCAAAAAATACAAGAAATGAAAAAAATGTGTATTTGGTAGAAAATACAGCTTTCTAGACGTAACTGTCAATGTCAATTTGTCGTGCCCGAAACTTTTTTTTCTTTTCTCTTATTGTTAGTTTCGATCTTACCCTCGTTTTCATATTGCTTCACAATTTTTGAAATAAATGTGAAAGTAACTTTTCCTTTCAAATAGCATTGTCGGGGAGTATCTTACATCAATAGAGGAAGACTATATAAGATATTTGAAAACAATTCACAATGTAAAAGCCTGTTAATTTGTTAAAATAAAATTTCGCTTGGAATAGTAAAATAACGGAGGCGTTTGTTTTCTAGGAGTTTCGTGGATTTGGCGACCCTAGCGATACACAGACGACATGAAATGGAGGCAAGGATAAACGGATTTTTGAAAAAGTGCGATACGGCTATACAAAACGTTATACACTTACAAGTGAAGGTAATTGAATAAAATTTATTTGGCTGTGATAAATAATATAAGAGCCGGTGTTCCTTTGGAATCGAATAACTGTATGAATAATGTTTTTTTATAACATTTTCTCAAACTTTTTTTACATTAATTAATATTTAACACAAATTACCTGTTAATGGTACAAATACTTTTGATATGTATTTTTAGGCTAGTTCATTGGACGAGATAAGACATTCATAGATAATGTTTTAACTCAAAACGATACATTATGTAAATAAATGTGGTGCATGTGATTTTTTTTCGACACTTTTATTGTACCACTGTTGGACAAGGGTCTCCTATCGGAATGAGACAGCTAAGGCCTTAGTCAACCATGCTGGCCAAGTCCAGGATGTGAGATTTCGCACACCTTAGAGAACATATTTTTGTAAACTCTAAGGTTTGCATGTTTCCTCTTGATGTTTTCCTTCACTGATACAGCAGTGATATTTAATCTTGGAATGCACATTTTCATAAAGAGGTGCACACCAGGATTGAAACCCAGAATCTCCAGAGCAAAAGGCTGAATTTCAAACCACTAGGCTATCACTACTTGCATGCGGTTTATGTATTTCTAATGAACACAATGGTGTTACCCTACTATAAATAGTAGGTAAATTTATGCAATAAAAATATAAATATTTGATTCATGTAGATGGTAAAAGTGGATTTTTGTTGTGTATAAATTATTTTAACAAGTTGTATTTAAATGACAAGTATAAACAGACTGGCAATGAATATAAAGAAATATGTATTGAATTGTTAAGCAATGCTTTTATATATTTTTTAAATTGTTAATGTGTATCAGTCAAACTGAACTACAAAATTCTATTTTTATTTTTATCTGACCCTATAAAATCATATGTATTATCAGACCATATAAAATCATATATATCAAACAATTTGCAGTATGATTAACCATCAGCAGACTTAACTATATGATTTTTTTGGACAGCCCTTTGAGATTCGTAATGTAATGAGGTTGCCACCTCATCACACTAGGTAGGAATGAAGAAAGATGTTGGATAGTTCCGAGGCTAGTCAGACTATCTTGTAGAAACATTTAATTGTGCAATACTCGCAAAATGCTTTTTAGTGAAATTTGCACTATTACTCTGAAGCTCTAGAAAGGGTGACTGTCCATTTTGAATGGTGAATATTAATGATGAATTTGCATTTATGAAAGTTTATCTGCTCAGAGACCACTTTCATCTAACCTACATATCATTAACTCTGCCTACCCCACCGTAATAACCCAATGATAACATTATGAACATCTGTTCTAAGTCCACCAAACACCTCCAGTGTGACAGACTGGTCTTAACCCTTCTCATTACTATGCAAGATCATTGTTTAATTGTTGAACAATAAGAGGATTGGCAAGGTTTCAGCTGAAATTTAAAACTCGTTAGCGATGATTTAATAATAATAACTATCATACATAACAGCAGCAGTGATAGCCTAGTGTTTTAAAATTCAGCCTTACACTCCGAGGCCCAGTTTTAAATCCTGGCACACACCTCTATACAAAATGTGTGTTTATGCACACCTTAGAGTTCGTAAAGCAAAATGCTCTCTAAGGCATGTGAAGTCTGCGAACCCACACTTGACCAGCATTGCGGACTATGGCCTTAACCTCTTTTCTGAGATAAGACCTGTGTCCAGGAATAGAATGATAAAAAGAGTGGGGAAAAAAAAAATCTAACATACTAAAACTTATTTAATACAGAATTACATCTCTATTACAGGCCCAAAGTTTTGTAGAACAGCTAAACTGTGATCCGTCCGATTTGAAAGAGCGATTTCTGAACTCCATGAAACAGTTAGATGAGTTTACCTATCTCATTACAGACTTCAATCTCTCTATGACCAAGATAGGTATGTAGCACAATGAAAGTAACTAATCATGAATGATAATGTGTACAGGTATAAAGGAGAGAAACTCTTCGAGACATGATTTAAACAAAAAGCTTTTTTTCATATACAGAAAATACAATGTCAAATTTTACCTTAGTAATAGTACATTTATAATATAATTTGTTCATCATTATCACCATAATCACCCTGTCCAAGTCCACTGCTGGACATAGGCCTCCCCTGAGGCCTATGTCTCGCCTCGGGCCTCGGTCTGCCCATAATCCCCATGCTAGGCATGCGGGTTGGGGATCTTTATTTTTAATAATTTGTTGTTCACATATACATGATACCCGTGTCAGGGTGGAGAATCATTACATACCCCTACCCCATGCCGGTATACCATGGTCGTAAAACGCGACAATACCTGGCGCTGGCAGACAGCGGTATGACATAGCCTGCCTAGGCTTGGCTACATGCCCTGGCCTCCTATGGAACAGCAGCATAAGCGCTGTGAGAAACTGTGTTCTGCAGTACCCAACCTGCATGCCCAGCATGGGGTTTATAGGCAAAAACCCTTTAGGGGAAGCCTATGTCCAGCAGTGGACTTAGGCTGATGATGATGATAATGATTATATTTAAAACTATTTAATAAACCTACTACTATTATATTCTTTTAAGTAAAAGTTGTTTAAAAAGTTATGTCAAACATCTAATCTTTCCGGTTATATATGTACTTCAGAGGAGACAAGCAGCTTGGAAGCTACTCCGGTTCAAGATACAAAAAATAGAGCACTACTACCTCAACTGACTCCTGGAGCCTTCAATTTGATTGATGCATTAAGTGAACCAATACCATCAACTTCAAAAGTTTATCAAAACCAGTGTCCTTCTGAAAAGCCGCTTAGAAAAAAAGTACCGAAAGAGGATCAGTTACTAATAGCCTTTTCGAGCACATCATCTTCGGCGGATAGTATGCAAATGACGAAAACCAACATGGTTGAAAAGGAAACTCAGTGTCAGATGCCAGTAAAAATTGAAAATGTGACGAATCAAGGTTTTTGATATGATTTTTACAAAGTTTCCCCACACATCAGTTCATAGTTAATCTCGTAGACACAAAAGACAATTATGTAATGACACCTCTTGCTTTGCATACAGATTCTGTTTAATTTTTTTTGCATCTCTTATTCATACATTTTTATAACTATTTTTACTACACTATTTCAACAATACAGCATTGACCTCTCAAGGAAAATAGACCTACAATTATACATTAAATAATAAAAAAGAATAAGAGTGTCCTGCCTCGTTGGTCGTGTTGGTTGCAAATGTGACTGTCGATCGAGAGGTCCTGGGTTCAAATCCCGGGTCGGGCATTATTAGATTTTTCTAAAAATTAGAATTTCTAGTAGTGGCTTGGAGTCTGGACGTATGCCGGGTGTATGGCAATAGATTCACCACCTATTCCATAATGGGACGTAAACATAACTGATGAAACATGGGAGTGTACTACACTCCTCTGCCTACCTCTTCAGGGATT
>DWEH01000462.1:0-11711 GCA_018245815.1 Apyrrothrix aesculapus | reverse complement strand
CCTAGGTTCAAATCCCCGGTCCGGTACTATTGGATTTTTCTAAAAATTAGAATTTCTAATAGTGGCTCGGAGTCTGGACTTGTGCCCGGAGTGTGGCAATAGACTCACCCCCTACTCCATGGTGGAACGTAAATGTAATTGGTGAAGCGTGGGAGTGTACTACACTCCTCTGCCTAAATCTTCGGGGATTACAGGCGTGAAGTTAAATTCTTAGCTTGCCTCATCATCCTTATTTGACCAGCCTCTGTTGTTTCAATGCTGGGCATAGGTCACTTACTCCTAAGGAAAGCCTTAGCTTAGTTCTTTTAGTCTACTGCTGACCTCTGCTGGCCTAATTCAGCACTGCGTCTCCGCACTCTCTCAATCTGTCTCCCCGGAATGAAATCTTATGGATAGCATGTCAGCTTCAAATAAAACAAATTGTATAAGTGAAAATCCAATCAATGTTATATTTTTTCTATCTACCCTCTTTTATCAAGTTCTATCCGAAAAAACAGTTCAATTATAAACACCGATTATGTCGATATTGGGTGATTGTCACAGTTTTTAAAATTCTGCCAGTTGTATAACAAAGGGCCAATTAGATTGGCCTTAGCTACCCGCTGCGCGTTACCGCTGCGGCCGCGGGGCGCCAATGTCTTCATCTCCACGACGCAGTAATGTTTCTGCTCTTAGATGTTACATTCTGGTGATAGCAGCAATTTTGGGAAATTGATTGGCCTCAAAAATGAAGGAAAGAGCCTCCCCTCTTTCCTCCATTCAATTTAATTTAATAGACGACAAGATCGCCAATGTAATGCCAAATACTTTGCTTGTAAGATGAAGGTGTTTTGAGAGAAGTGATATAAAGTTACCCGTGGCTAAGGTTGGAACGATAAGAGGGTTAATGACTATGATGTATATATAAAGTTGTCACATATTGGCAATGTCTTCAGTAACTCAAACATTAAGAGTACCTAGTTCTGTAAGTCAATACCAGCACACTTGGTATAAGTACCAGTTCGATTCCTTTACAATTTTGTCTACGTTTTGATAGTTTTTGCTCATTGTTTTCCCCTTATATATTATAGTAATTATTATAGCATCTATTTATATGTCCATAATATAACATTCTTACAGAGTTTTATGAAAAATTGTACAAAATATCTCTCCAATATAAGCGTCCAGTCTCCCTCCCCTAAACCAAAACACACCATCCGGAAATTGAACTCTGTTGAAAAGTGCAATATTTCCGCTCGTGCCAATATTTCCTCCAAATGTTTACGGTATTCGGGCACCGCGGACGGGGCAAGGGGCGGGCGCCCTGTGGAGCTATTTGCCGCAAACCATAGAGATTTCCGCTGACTGGTTCTCCCTTGCTGGACAGATGTAGGTACTACACATATTTACAACATACTTATATCTGGGTAAACTACAAGCGTGTAGCAGGAGTCAAACGTCTTGGTCCATATAGGAAATGCCAAAAAGAATCCTACACAATTTAAATCTATGGAGACCGAAATGATAATTCCTAATTATGGACAGAACTAGACGAAATTATTTTAATATAAAATGACTATAAGGATAAACTCTTGATATTAAATTTTATCACGATAGTTAACTCGGCCCGATGCAGAAGGTTTTATAACTGGATCGTGTATGTAAAATAGTATTTGATTCATTTGTAGTTCTAAAAGGAGAACATCTTATGCAAGTCGCAGTCTACATCCTTATAAAAACATTATTGTGATACATTAAATAGGTACATTTCGTGAATGGCTTGAGATATAAACTGCTAGATGAATTACGGATTCGATCAGTCTCGATCGGGGAGATGTTTTGATACGCGAAGATTTATTTCAGAGACCGTTAGCCGATGCTACTGGTCGTATACAATTAAAAACCGCAATAAAACTGGCCACAGTAACACCAGAAGTGGAAATAGTGCGTTCGAAATCAGAAATTCGTTTAAAAATTTAATTAGAGACGAGCTATCGGCTTCCGTTAAGGCACATCGACGAACACATTTTCTAATTAGCAATTGGTCACGCGCTCGGCGGCCAATCGCGCGCCATTCTCAATCCGAACCGGGCAATTTGAATTTGGAACGGTTCGACTTATGATTTGCCCACAATTATTCCCGGCCACTCGATAACAGACACGTTCCCAATTTTAATTTAAGACGACTTCTGACTATTATCTTCGGATTAATTTAATTATGGCCAGCCTTTATTCCACTCCAAATTGAGGCTAATCTTAAAAGCGGGTTCGTCGTAATTACGGGCTGTTGAACATTTTATAGTGTTGACGATCGAAACGTTGAAGTGATTCCGTTTTGTAATTTGTTACATTTAGCCAAAAGCATTCATCAAAACGTGTGAATGAAATAAGACAGGCTGCCGACTGAAAGAATTTAATTTTGTTTTTGGTTGCAAAATTTAAGTGTTTAATGACGGCCTCTAAAGTTGTTATGTCATGATTGTTTTCAAAAAGCGTTGTATTTTGTTGTGCCATTAGTTTTTTTTGTTCATGGTTTCTATGGTCCAATCTGCATGGGAACGAGCTCATTGAAGGCATAAGCAAACACCATTACAGTATCATGGGACAAAACGTTCACTGGAAATAATTAATTACTTAAACAAAGAGTGTGAATATGATTGACGTGGCCAAAGGAGGGTATTCCAAATCAAACAAACGCAGAATGAGCGGTCACCACTAAATAAAGTGATGTCGTCATGCCAATTAAAAAAAATTATCCCCCTTAATAAGTGTCAATTCTTAACGAATGTGTGCATACGCATGATTTTTATTTCTCGCGTTCCTTGCTTCCAGACTATACAGCTTTACGCGCAGAATTACGACTTTAACTCTTTAGATTAGAGTGCATTTTGTGCTTCGAAGTGTTGGTTTTACGACTATTTTTATTGATCCTTAGGCCCCACACTCTTGACTCTGCACCGTCCCGTAAAGCCGTAACACTTATTATACACAACGGAAAACACACCCTACGCCAATACGCTACAATCGTAATTTACACCGAGCGCGAGTAGCAGATACGCAATCTAGACGTATCCATCTGGCGCTAATACGGAGCGAGTCGAAGATGACCGAAGCTGAAGTGGTCATCAAATTTTAATTGTCCGTTAAAACAATAATCAATGAGGCGAGTACCTTGGCGACGGCGCGCAAATAGACCGCAGGGTTAAGGCGAGTGGCTAAACCGACCGCACGTAACGCGAGCCGCCCGCTGTTCACTTGATATGCAAACAAAGAGATGATATAGTTTGCCGTCCGTTCTTCTCAGGGAAGTTATTATCGGAGATTTCTGGGAAATTTGTGTGGTGCACTTCAACGCTGTTGACGTCTTTGGAGGTGCAAATTTGTATCGTATAAATATAAATTTATTGAATAGAAATTCTTGTTAGCCGTTAGCTTTTGGAAATCACCGAAATTTTACTATCTGCCTGGAATATGAATGTGAGCAGTGACATGACCTAAGCTAACAACGTTTGGTGACACGGTAGGTATGTAGAGCTGACGTGGACCAAATTAGTTTATCCTTTCGACCTCTCAATTTAGCTACTCAAAAACACTAAGGAGCTGATTGAGAGTGCACTCAGCTGTAAATGTCAGTCACCTCGCAATGTATTGTTGTGTTATTGCAGTGCATCTGAATTCTGGCGACAATTCCACCGTTAACGAGATAATGGAATACCTACTTTGCGAATTCATTAAAACAAATAGTTCATTGGTTGCTATTTCGTTTTGTGCAGTGACAGGAGCGTAAAATCTATAAAACACTGATTGTGTCTCCGTCTGGCTGTTTATTCGGGTTCAGAAGCTGCCAGTGAGTCGGAATGTCCCGCACGTGCTCGGCTATGATGATAATAATAAAATGTTGGCGCATTACTTATTTATAGCCCGCGGCTGTCGCTCGTCCGTTCGTCTGTCCTACGTTCTTGTTATTATGTATAAGCACCCGATATAGCTGCCATGTCTCTTTGTCTCGTTACTGCGGTGCGAATGTCGTGAAATGAACGAGTGTCGCGAGAAAAACGCAGCCAGCTTCAAAATGGAGCCTGCTGCGTTTTTCCCAGTTCAGACAGTTTAGGGCAATTTAATGGGTCTCGAAAGGACTGCGTGGTGCGTACCTAAGCTTCTTAATACGTAGGTGTTATGAAACATTGATAGCGTAAAAAAATGGAGTAATTTCAAATTTAGAACGTTGAACTTGACAGTTTTTAATACAGAAACCAGTCAATCTATAATAATTATCCAACCTTATAACCTTTGTGGAGACATACCAGCAAAATAAAACACACGACAACATTACTCTATGGTTTCATGGCTTGGTCTTTGACTAATCGAGTATGAACCTCCAAAATTCAAGCTTCTTGCCAGTTAGAGATCACAATGCATAATTTAGGATGCGTCCGAGATCGTCTTGCACGCTCGAATGTCCGTCTCATAACTGATACGCCAATATCATGAGCATTGTTTTGCTCGACGGTTATTTGTGGACCACCCCCTCCCCTCTGCCGTCTGACGCGAGCTATATTTTATCTGAGTACTCCGCGTAAACTGTCAGAATCGCTTCTTCAGGGCGTTCAACTCGAAAGAGGATTGTGATTTTTGTATTTTCTGCCTTCCGAAGAGTTTAGAAAAGCTTTTGAATGTTCCATCGTTATACGTGGAAATATAAACGTAATTTCAAAGAGGAATTATGCTTAAGGTATGGCTACAAACATTATATTTTTGGCTATTAATATTAATGATCTCTTTCTCCCGTCGCTCGCAATTGTTGTAAAGAATCTGCTTATTGAAGATAGAAAGGACTTGTTTTTTACAATCTTAATAATTTATCTATATGGTATATAAAGTATTGAGTGAACGAGTTACTGTGAAGTTTTAGAACAAATAAAACGCTGAAGTCTATGCGGTTTATTGCAGTGGTGGCCAAGATTTCAACGGATACAGATGTTCTACAAGCACTATCACATTCACACATCAATCGAAACCGAAATGGCATGACCATATTGAACGCATAAATTAAAAAGCAAATAGCCTCGGCGACGCCGCGAATGCGCCGTGAAAACGTCATTAACATGCAATAATAATTAGTTATAAATCATCGAAATAATCGCGACGATGCATTGATAAAACGTAGTCTATATCTCAAAGCGCGTTGAAATATGGCGGCCGCGTCGCGTCAGACAGCGAGTTGGCGCGAACGAGCCGCGTTTAATACGGACGTGATTGATTTCTGTGCCGGACTAAAACTTGACTAACTGCGAGAATTAGCCACGATAAATATACTAGGCGTACTGAGTAAGCATATTATGTCCACCACAAGCCAAGTGATAAAGAAACGCATGGATTAAAAGTTATTAAGCCGCCAAAGTTACTAAGATTCAAAAAAAGGTTTTTTACAACTTTTTTGATGTGTTTATGCAAAATTTTAGTCGTGTCAATATTATTGAAATGGTTATCGTGGATGTTATTAATAATTGAGTTGCATTCGTTTCCTGTATACAGCAAATCATGAAGGTTTTTGCCTCGTTAAAAATGTCGGTGTACCGACTAGGCGTTTTACGACGCTCATTGTGGTTACTTATCCGTTCCTCGTACTGTAATGTCTTCAATAAAGTGCTTGTTTACGACAACGTGCTCAGTGACATCCGCTGTACAAACACCATAAATTATCCCTCAAATCACATCTGATGCGTATTACCCACTAGTCTACAAAAAGTCCATGTATCTCCCGATCTTCACGCAACGACAAATGTGTAACAAATAAATTATAAAATCAACGGCCGCGCTTTTTATACTTCACGTGTGACGCGTCGACCTTTTCGTACTTGCACCGTATCGTATATCGCTGTCTCGTTCAAGCTTGAATTGTCACTGGTCGCTCGCAGTTTATCATCAGCCGACCTCTAATCATGACGTCTGTATTATATATACGTACTATTTAGGGGCAACTTTCTCAAGAACGAGGTTCAATGTACTCTTAAATGCTTTCACAACTTAATTTATGACTTGTTTGACATAATACATTGTCTACACAAAAATAGATTTAACCTTATTACTGTTTTTCTGCTGTCTGTGTAATTTGTAACCTATGGAAATTTAACAAAAATTTATAGCTAGTTATGTCATTATTATAATAAGGTAACGGGGTGTACCGTCACCTCGTTATGGTAATGATATTCGGTTTTGCTATATATATTTATTTTATTTTATTTATTTATTTATTTAACACAAACTAACTTTACAGAAGACCCAATGCGATAGAGGAGTCAAAACACAATTACATAAAAATGGAATTAAAATAATATTAAATATAAAGCACAAATAAATGTCAAATATATGTGGCGACAGATTCTTCTTATGCTTTTAGTGCAATATCTTGAAACAACTGAATGTAACATTGATTAATAATCAATACAGCGGCAACTGGCTACTTATCACAGCAGGCAATTGCCAATTTTTCAATTACTTGTTGTTGGTGAGATGAAAGCCGAACGGTGTATATGTGCTAATTAATTAGCGCTTTCTATAATTACGGTAGCGACGAGCAGGAGCGGGAGGCGGTCGACGTGTGGCCGCCGTGACAGATGGGGACGCGGCGCTGGCGGCGCTCAAACTTGTCAGGAACGCTGGCAAGGAAACGCATCTAATTGGGAGGGATTTTATTCGCTCCACCGTCCGCTGTCGTGTTCTTTTATTCGGCATACACAGATTACTTCTTGTTTAGAGTTCGTAGAGCTTAGTTTCATCTATTACTTGAGTAGGAAAATTGGATTATATTTGGACAAAGCAGCTTTCATAATTGGGAAGTATAGATGAAATATATCATGACAAAAGATTTTATCGTAGCATTGAGTTGAACTGTCAACATGATTGAAAACCGATTTTATTAACTTTCTTCTAAACTTCTTTCGACATGCATTGAAATAAAGTAAATAAGAAAAACTAAAGCACATTTTGATACATTTATGCGCGGCAACTCGTGGCATTGGTAATGGAAACATTGATATAGACGTGAAATGAACGATCGATATGTACATATATTTATTCGATATTTAAACGAACTTTTATATTTGAATGTTTTAACATTATAAATTATTTTAATTGACGCAGATTACGCATTCGTCATAATAACTCAATTAGGCGGAATAATGTAAATGTTTAAGTCATATGGTTTTTGTGTGTTGAAAAGGTTAATTAGAAGGGGTATGCTATTAATGTTATATGAAAAAGGCTACAATTAACGTCCAACGTGCTTTAGCGGGCTGCAGCTGTAATGCAAACACCCCGCGTTCAGTAATCTGTGATCATATTGAAAAACTCGGAGACGCTAGATTGACTTCGAGATATGTCAATCCAATATCTGCCGTCGACAAATTTGTCCAACGCTCGCCTAAAATCAACGTGTAATCAACTTTGTTTCTTATTCCTGTTGCAATAGAGGTGTGTGAGTTAGAAGATGAGCTTTGTGAGGTGTCACATGAAGTGGTTCCTTAATGGCATGCTTGTCTCGTCCAGCGGGCCGCGATTTAAACTCGTTTATCGGTTGTGTTTGTCTGTGTGCGCCCAAATAAGTCGGCCAGATTAGCAAGAATTCGTGTAGGATGAAAAAGTTTTCACGCGCGTATTTTTATGAATTCATTATGGCATCGACAATCGCTGTCTTCACTTTCAACGTTCCGAAACATGTCCCTTCCCGCCTGGATGTCTTCAAACGTCCCGTTCTTGCACGTCTCTAATGGCGTTCCATCACATTTATGTGTTGAGTTGGAATGTTATGGCTTAATATCATTTCTGCATAAATGGTGCGAAGTGCTTAGATCATTGTCTGATGATTGATGGATAACCTTTCAACTTGAAGTTACTTGACTTTTTTTACTTAGCTATAGGCTCGCGTTTGGCTGCTATCCCACGTAATGGAAAGCGAGATGCAGTCTAGGATATAGCACGCTTGCCTAGGAAGTGCCTATTCACTCTTGTCTTGAATAATTGCAGGTTTATGAATCGGGTAAAACAGATGTCGGGAGGGAATTCCACTCTTTCGTAGTTTGTTCGTACATGAAAGCTTTTGGGAAGAATTTCCTCTGTTTTTGTCGTTTACTATTGCTCAGTAATGGTATCCTATTGGTTTAGATTTCAACCTCCCCATTTCGGACATCCGAAGCACCAATCTAAGGCTCATACCTCTCACTGTATGAAACTATGTTTTAACGACTAAACATCAATATTTATAGCAGTAAAGGAAAATAACAATGACTATATTTCCTATTTCCACCGATACCAAACATTGTTGGTCATTATTCGTGAAAGCATATCAAAATATAGGCACCATCTCAATGGTAGTTCCATTAGAGCTACGAGAATCCAAATATGTTCCAGTCGTGCTTTATATTTCCAACATTTTGCGAGTCAATTATTTTTTTTTTAACTACACGTAATTCACGTTGGACTAAACAACATCCGCAGTCCGCACGACCTTATATTTTGCGTTGTTCTTGCAAATTTTAAAACTTTCCACGTATATTTTTAAATTCAGAAGCACATCTGATCCTTATCTGATCTTGTGTGGCTTCAAATATCCCGAGAATCTTCTAACTTTGCCATTTCTCAAGTGATAGTACAACTAAAATACTTTATGTGTTCCACCAGACCAGTGCAGACGGATCTACGCGATCTATCGCATCGGCATGCGGCGCACGCCCAGATCGCGATCGCCGCGCGTCTCATGCGCTCGCCGTGCGTTCGTCTAAACTAGATACATAATGCGTTTGCTCGAAATGCGTTGGACACGTTCACGGGAAATTCTCAGAAAGTCTGGCACTGTCTAATTAAAAAAATAACTTGTATCTGAGATATTTTTACATTTCGAACTTCAACACATGATTAACTTATGATCGTCAATGATAGTCGATGATTTGAGAAAGACGATCGCAAAGAAATATTTGTGACAATGTAAAGTGAAAATTAAACGCTGATTGGTAGAAGTACTAGAAGATGAGAACCCAGTCCGTGGAATACGTTTGTTTAATTGGACTTCACAACGGGTAACAATTAAGTTATTAGAAAATGTTAATCATAAACAACATGTTACACACAAGGTGTGATATATAATTTGGATGATGTTTATCATTATCTACTGGCTGCATTGGCCATTTAACATCAGGTGCATGCTCCCTGCATAAATATAGTCGTATATTATATACATATATTATTACTTTTATACTTTTGTCTGTCTGTTACATCAGTAGCTAGCACCACAACTGAACTGATATGGGTTTGGATTTAATGTCCTTCTGTTGGCGTCTTGGTTAGACTGTAAAACGGATGGTTAGATTTTGATGCAACTGTCACAGAAGAGTTCACATAAGTTCTTCTTTTTTATTTTGTTATAAGTAAAGGTCTACATAGAAATTGTATTATATTTTTAACATCTGCCTCACTTATAATTTTTTCTCGACTGTTATTATTGCATTCAACCATATATTTTAGTAACACTTGTTTTACATCTAATGTATGGCAAATGAAAGATGTTCCCTTTTGCGTGGTTAATTATTTGCTCTGTGAATGGTTTTCGTATCGAGCTTATATTGGGTGTTCAGAAAGGTTAATGACGTAATACATTTTTGTAAGGATTTCGAAAATTTGGAAATTATGGAAATTATGGTATAATTTCGAAAAAAAATAAGTGGACAAAACCGCGTGGCAGGGCCAGTCCATATACAAGATTTGCACCGGTCTGCCCATTTCGCATGACGGCGCGGCCAGGCGCCGATCCCGAGCGCGTAATTCAAAATGCAAATACTGCACTTATACACATTTGGTATTCAACCCGCGGGGCTGCTGCGCCTACGCCTCTTGCCAGTTTTACGGGAGATTATAATAAAAATCGGCCATCTTTATTCCGTACACAGCACGCCTGATTGGCGGTTCCCAGGGTGTCTAATTTTCGCGGATGCGCGCAAATTCTGGCGTCTCGCGCGCAGTTCAGTTGAATCTACGTGTCGTTCTAAATTTACATTTATTATTCTGTCTGCGTCGTTATTTGAAAAACATCTTTTTTTTTATATTTGATAATTCTGAAACCTTAGTACTATTTCAAATACTGTCAGTTACAAAAAAGTTTATCTTTCAATTCTCTTAAAATTGTCTTTTGTAATTTAATCTAGGAGAACTAGTGTATTGTTGAATTAATACGAAAATAGGTTCAAAAAAGCCGTCAAAGCATTGGCAAGTTCTCTAGTGTTGTACATGTTCCATACGCGACGGTGACCGCTTACCATCAGGTGGCCCGTGTGCCTGTTGCTAGGTTCAATGTATAAAAAAATCGTAATTACTTCTAAACCTTGTCGCTTACTTATTGCCCTATCTGTTATCTGTTCGTCTCAGAGTTACCATTCAATTCATAGTTTCATAAAAGAGCTTAATTGACCTAATCAACAGTGAATTCACGGTACGCGTATTAATACCACTAAATACTGCGTAGATTCTAAATGCAATACAATCAGGATTTTTATTTCCCTTCCTTTTGCTTCTCGTTAGCGATGATACATCATTCCTTATGAACTGCGCCAGATAGTTGTAGGACGTCGTTTCTATAAAAAGGTGCTTCGTTAGCGACTCCCCCTCCCCCAGCCCCCATCACCCCGCACCGGGCTAAATTTACTCAAGAACGAACCCGGGACCGTCACACGTGTGTTCGCTTAACACGCCGTAACTTGAATAAAGTCTCCTTAAAGAGTAGGAACTTTTTGTTTATCTTTTGTCGACTCTGAATTTAATTTTAACAGCACTCTCCCATCTTCCGTTATACGATTTTTATAAACGTGCAAAAAGCTACAAAAAATCGATTGGGATTCGATGTATTCACTCGATCATTGTATCGAAGGTCAATCGAGATATAAAATTAAAAAGTATAAGTGGCGTCCGAAGTTTGAACTGGTTCGAGTTTATTTTTCAAATATCACTATCGAACTGGCCGCTATTATAATTTCAAATCAAAGTCTTCCACTTTTGATTTCAGAACGGGCCATATTCGATACGTTTGCCTAAGTGCATTTAAAAAAAGGAGCGCGGCTGGCTGTGTTAATAATTTGTTTTTATTTGATTTTAGCGCCGAAGGATTGAGCTTTTCTTTATGTGAGATATGAGAAATTAAGATCAAGTCAGATAGGTAGGGTTTATCTTCACAATAGAGAGAGGAGATCTTTTGCCCTTTCTTTTTTGACTGATATGTTCTGATAAGACTGAACTGTTGGTACTTAATTTATTGACTTGGTAACACATATATTAGCTACTTTTACAATTTATTCAAACGGTCTCTGATGCACGTTAGAATTCTTGGCAATGTTACCTCGCTAGGTGTTTCAGCCAGCGGCTCTATTAAAGATGGAGGAACAGCGACATATCGGTTGCTGATAAACCACCGCCATGTTTAAAACGAAAAACTATTCATTCTTCTGTACAGACAAAGCAAAGATATAGTTTTTAGTTTCAGTGTTGTCACTGACGGACCATTTTGAGTTAAGCAAGATTTTTAAAATGTCCCAAATATTAGAGTACTTATAATTAATGTACTTATAATAATAATAATAATATCTTGGAACATCACACACGGCCATCTAATTACATACTAAGCATCAAGATAGCTTGTGTTATGGTAACCGGACGGCTGATAAACTACATATATACATAGAAATATATAC
>DWEH01000461.1:0-11714 GCA_018245815.1 Apyrrothrix aesculapus | reverse complement strand
GAAACGTGGAAGTGTACTAGACTCCTCTGCCTACCTCATCGGGGATTGCAGGCGTGATGTTACGTGTTACGTAATTAATAGTGTTTGCAAAGATGTAGGTCACGTCAGTGCCAGATACATTAAGGTAATGCAGCTCACTCGTAAAGCTTTGACTTTGTGTCTGGTTGACATTGCATTCAATTAAAATCAGGTCGGAGGAGATGAATGAACGTTCATGTTTACCATATTTCTGTGATTACGCCACCGTCTTTCCATAATATCGGACAAGGTCTTTTCGTAAACATTCATAATTCTGGTTCCTTTTTTTATTCTCTTGCAAATGAAGAATTTCTTTTTTTTTTGGAAGCTGGTACTTCTTCCTTAATAAATGTACGTATTAATGAGTTAATTATGACAATCTCCACAGGAATTTAATTTTCGATACCGAACAAAGGGTGGGCTTAATGCCAAGTGACATTTTCTACTTAAGGTAGACAATTACGATATTCACGGATATATTATCTATCCAACTATAGCGTGGGTATCTATAATAAAATAATAATTTTATTCAATTCAATCTATGAAGTTGGAAACTTGATTATGTGGCCAGTTAACTTTACAATGCTAGTATATGAATAAATAATGGTGGAATATTGTTTTTCCGGAACCGCCGCTGTCAACTGCGGCTCAATTATTCAGTTAAGCCACGGACTCTTTAAAAGCAATTAATATTCCATTGATTGTGTCGGTCGTATCCGTAATCTGTGCAATAATACGTCCATTGGCGCGCACCTGAGGCGTTAGGGATTTGGTTACATTTCACATCCTATCAATATGATGAATAAATCCGTGTCCAACAGCGTAACGATAAGGGATTGGTGATGATGATGATTTGTGTACCAACGTCTTCTGTATAATTGGCAATACGAATGGAGAATAATATGATCTATGAAGAGAATGGTGAATGTAGAAGCACGTCAGGTCCTCAGTTCTGTAAGGATAGATATGTTCGACACTCGGTGCTCTCTGGTTAACCCGTAACGGACTTGGCCTGATGATATTCTTCTTATACAATCGCTATTGGTTTTAGAAATCGTTTTAGAATGTACACCTTAATCACACACTCCGTATAAAAGGTCCAAGTGTAGTCTGCTCGAGCGGACGGCTGTGATATACCGCTGTTGTTATTGTAAACGAGCGCCCAGTGCAGTGTCCGCGTGCTGTGAGTTCACTCTCTCGTACCGCTTCCATCTGAATCATTCTCTATTACATGCTTAAATAAAATTGATTTCAGATGCTACGCTAGATATTTAAAGGGGAACATGGTCTTATATTTTTTGGTTATGGTTTTATTATTACTATTTCTGTTGGTATAACTTGTGTGATTAAAAAAATGTTAATGCCTATAATTATAGTGACAGATATTTAAGATCTATTATTATTTAATGTTGTGTGATTTTCATAATCTTCTGGCTATTTTTAACATGTATTGTATTGTACAATGCATCAAGTATATTTGCATATTTCAATTTACATATTTGCACATTTCAATTTTAGAACACAAAAATGTTAAAAAGCGTTCGTGGTAGTAGGATCGTCAATGTGATATTGTGCTCAGCCTGACGAGTGTCTAACGCATTTCACGTCGGGATCAGATCAATAAAATCATAAAGACCAAACCATAGATATGATGATACTCCATTATTCTGTCCATTTAACGTTCGTAAAGTGTAAAATGCGCTTCGTGCGATGATATTTCGTTATTCTTTGTGTAGAATATTCGTCCAGTGTAAATTACGCTTTATGTTGATTTTGTTGTGCTAATGATATATTATGTAATATTGTTTTATACAACATTTGTGTGTGCATATTAAAAGGAACCTTGCACTGGTTTTATGGCGTTGATGATATTGTATTATTGGTGTTATTCAAACATTTGTTATTATTATTATACTATCATGCCAAGTCCCTTACGGGGTAGGCAGAGCGCAGCGAGGGTTAAATATCTCTATCCTCGCAGACCTGAAGTACTTCTTCTAAGGTTGACTCCTCTCTCCATACCTAGACTCGTGCGGATTTCGGAGACTTCTGACTTTAAACATTTGTAAAGTGTAAAATACAATTCATGTTGATCTTATTCGGGAACAGCGTTTCACATAACAGGGTGTCTTTAAATGGACTGTATACTTCTGACAGCCTCGCTGGTCTAGTGGTTGCAAGCCTGACTGCTGATCGTAGTGTCCTGGGTTCAAATCACGGGTCGGGTACTATTGGATTTTATAACTAGATTGTCTAGTATACATTTCAGTAGTGGTTCGGAGTTTCGATTTAGGCCCGGTGTGTGGCAATAGGCTGACAACCTATTCCACGATGGGGCGTAAACGTAACTGGTGAAATGTGGGAATGCACTACAAGCCTCTGCCTACCCCTTCGGGGATTATAGGCGTGATAACACGTTTCTTTATGTATAATATTCGTTACACTAATTCATTTGTAAAGTGCGTTCTGTACACACCAGTAAATACATAAACACATTGTAATATCATAATATCAAGACAGAAGGAGATACCGACAAATATAGCAGACAGTCACTATAGTTACCCAATGCATACTACGCTGTGATTAAAATCTTAATGAAAAACCCAATTAAAATTAATTGTCATATATTAATTTAATTACTTCGTCACATGAACGTGAAGATGTTAAATACGCATAGGTCCCATGTGATCAATTCCAACGTAGCCAACTATGCTGTGTCATACGTCACAGCGAAACAACTAAGTCTGACTAAGACGAGGGGGATCAAGACGTCGGCACATAATTTTTCAATTTGCCCAGTTAAAACGTTTAGGAGATTGATTAATAAATCTCCCGCCCCTGTGGGGGAGTTATCGAGTTAGCGTGCCAACGCACGCACCCTCGCGAGCTCCACTGATCTCAGTGGGGAAATTTTGTAAACATACGTCTAAATCAAAGTACGCTATTCACCATGACATTTATCACCTAGCTTTTTCTTCGAAATCTGAACTTCTTTTAGCATTTATGACAGTCGATATTGTTATTGTTTCTACATTCTCACGCCAGGTCTATTATGGGGTGCGCAGAGAGCACCAAGTGTTAAATATCTCTATTTTTACAGACTTAGTTTTTTTTTATTGCCGGGTTGAGTACTACTGGATTTTTCTAAAAATTAGAATTTCCAGTAGTGGCTCGGAGTCTGGTCTTGTTCCCGGTATGTGGCAATAGACTCACCACCTATTCCATAATGGGACGTAAACGTAACTGATGAAACGTGGGAGTGTACTACACTGATCTGCCTACCTCTTCGGGGATCACAGACGTGATGTTACGTTTACGTTTAGTTATTCCTTCTTTTTTTCTCACTGTCTCCATAAACGCACGCCGGTTTGACAATCTGTCATATCAATAATTCGTTTTTAATATTTTTAGGCTTTGTTAAGACTTTAGTGTGGCTTAAAATGTCTCTGAAGCCACTAACCATTATTTCCTGTGTTCTCCTGGTCTTATATTTACTTAATTAATTGAGGGTTAATTTTTACGAAGAAATTGGCAACAAGAATGAATAAATCGTATCCAAATTCCAAATTTTTCGCGCCGATACAAAATAGGATTCAGAAATGATAATGATATAATTCAATTATTTGACACCTATTTAAAAATAAACTCCATGAATATTACTCTGAGTTCATGGTATTGAACATTTACAGAAGAATTGCGAGCGTTTTATAACATCGATATTTTTATTTGTTTGAATTCCTACGAACTCAAGTTTGCTATGTAAGCAATGTATACAAACATATAATTATGTATACGTTGGCTGTCATTCTAATACTGGCTCACCGTAGTAAGTCCCCCATTCATCTGTGTTATGATGTTCAAATATTATAATGTTTGCACACAAACGCATTTTACTTCCTGCCCATCGATCCACATCATACTGAGACCTGTGTGCAACATATGACCTCATTGACACGGTGACGTCTTTACTAAATAATAAAAACATGAATGAATAAATGGTAGTGGGAGTGTACTACACTCTTCTGCCTACCTCTTCGGGGATTACAGGCGTGACTTTACTTTTAATAAATGGTAAATGAATGAATGATTCTGAATTATGATATCATTCTCGTCATTGTTATCATCAGTTATCACATCACCCTCAAATGTGTTCTACTCCGAAGGTGTGCCATAGCGCTGGGTGATCTCATAATCTTGTATAACGTAATTATCATCATCTGTCCAAGCCTGTCTAAGTCCACTTCTGGACATTGGCTTCCCCAGAGGAGTTAATGCCGGTAATCCCCAGATGCAGATAATGCAGAGTATGTGGGTTGGGGATCGAAGGACACGGCTTCTCGAGTAATAGGTGTCGTGCAATTGAAGGTTATGATCAGAGAAGAGATCTTTTCGCGCAGTCAAAAAATGCAATGTCGTAGTTACGAGTACCTAAGAATAGCTTAGATGTGATTTGTATTGTAGCGTACGGTCTTGCGTCAATTGATGTGGTTAGAAAATAATGTAAAGCAAGCGACTAGCTGACGGAGTGGTAACAGAATCTTAAGAGTCACTGAGACCCCTTTGTATTGTAAGTCTATTAGAAAACACAAAAGCAGTGTAGTTGCTGTATTATTATTTTTGTAAGCGAAGTAACGCTGGCCTCACGCATTTTACTTTACTTGGATGGCTATTAGTAGGAGAATTTCAAGAACTTTTTAGACTGTATTTATCACGTGTTTCTAATTGATTGTATGATTCTCTGTGAAACTTCCGTGCGCACGAAAAAACTGAGAGGCGAGTTGGCCGGTCAATATTATCTCCACTCAGATATCATGGTGGAAGCACCATTTTAGGGGTTAATTAGGTGACAGCTGACGATGATTTTGATGTAGTAACCCTTGCCATTCTATAATTTCAATTATTTAATGTTCAGGGACACAAGTTAATGTTTAAGTTCCATTGGGGCAGGATGTCCCGCATCCCCGAGAGTACCTCCCCGTACCCACCTACTTCTACTTCATCCGTTAAATTCGCGACTGTTTAATTAAGCCCAGTTTGTCTTGTTGATTGTATTCGCGCCAATTATAAGTTGAGGCGTGTGCCTGACGTTGATTTGTTAGGTGACAGTGTAAGGAACAATGTACACTAACGTTTTTTAATCGTACAGTCGCATAAAGTCGCAAAACTGATCAAATATCTTGTAGCTGTTTCCTAATATCAGTCGCACAAATGATGCATAACTAACGAGAGGTTTTATTGCTTTATTTTGTAACACTACTTATGGATATGCATTCTTTTAATAATATGACGTCATCAGGTCCTTTTTTTGTATGACAGATTGTGCGAATATTTGGTAATGTTAAACAGATTTATAGGTTATTTTTGAGTTCGGTTACAAGCGTCTTAGTTCTTCCTAGAATGTAGTTACTGTAGCCAGATCCCTTTGTGGCTTAAGCTTGTCTGTCTCTCCATCACACTAGTTCTCACAATTAAATAAGCAGACATTGCTGTTTAACAGCAGAAATATGTGAAGCATATCATTCGCAAGCAAACTACATACTGAGATTTTAAATTTAATATTTAATAATTAAGTTTGATAAATACATAGAAGAGAAGAGACGACGATATAAAAACCATACAGGATCAACATATATTGTAGAACAACTAAAATACAATGATTGATTCTAATTTCAAACTAAAAGTAAAATCAATCTTTGAACATCGTCTGAGGATAGTGGCTCGTCTAAGCCAGTAAAATGCAAATTCGTTAAAGGATTTCTTGGAGCCATGCGTTTAAAAGTAACAGTATCCAATGTAGCTCAGTTATGAATTCAAAATTATTTACTATTATTAATGATTTACGTTGGCCGCGAGCCTCTTCTCAGTTCATTCAGTATTACACGTACAATTCACGAAACATGAAAATTAGGAATGTAAGGAAATTAACAACATCTACACAACCACACTTCTACCACCTACCACAACAAAAATTTCTAACACCTTTTAAAATTGTGGAGATCGTCGGACAGTAATTTGTTTTAAACAAAATTCTT
The DNA here is from genome assembly GCA_018245815.1 of Apyrrothrix aesculapus. Taxonomy (NCBI): domain Eukaryota; kingdom Metazoa; phylum Arthropoda; class Insecta; order Lepidoptera; family Hesperiidae; genus Apyrrothrix; species Apyrrothrix aesculapus. The sequence goes on along the minus strand of DWEH01000461.1, from coordinate 5,664 downwards.
GTTCTAACTTTTTGTTGCAAAAAGTTCTAATATTTTGAAGCCAAATTTTCGGTTATAATAATACATACATACATACATATCTTGACGCCAGGTACCTCACGGGGTAGGCAAAGCGCGCGAGTGCCAAATATTTATATCTTTAAAGACCTGCAGCGCTTCTTCTATATTCATCACTCTCTTCATACATACACATCACACAATTGTTTGCTCTGGGCGGAAATCGAACCCACGACCCCCGGCCCAGCAGTCAGGTTAATTAACAACTGGAGCAACGAGCCAGTCAAATACCGAAACCGTACAAAACTCTCCATGCTCTCAATCAAAGCGAACTTTAATGAAATTACATTCCATGACGTCCGATTTCATTTCGCGCATATCCCGGCAACTTGTTTCATTAGAATTTGCAACTACGTTGAAACCTGAAAAATACTGATCTGTTAATAGCAGTTCGCGAGGGTAGCCACGCTTCAGAATTACTTTCGGACCACCCGTGAATTACCTGACAAGGCTTTATGTTTCTTACGCTCTTATAACAATGTTGAATTTATTACTTGATGTAAGATGATGTAAGTTAGACGCATGTGAGTATGTTCTAAAACTTTAGTGACATTGAATGTCAATCGAATGTACCTACACTTACAATCCACTTCATGTGGCTGTAAGCCTTATTGCGCCATTATTAATAAAGCAGATTGGTATTGGTAATGAACTTGCTATGATTGTATAGTTGTTGCAATTTATTTCGAAAATAATTTTTACGTTTCATTTTGCATACAGAGTCCTGCATATTTCAGATGCTGTCAATAACATAGCCGTTTTGGTTTATTTATGTTTTCATCTTGAAATATTCATTCAAAATGTGTGAAACTAAATATTTTTTTTGTATTAAAACAAACAACCACACTGTCTATCTGATCGTCAGTGGTCTCCGTCGCCTGCCTTGCAGGAATTTTTAACGCTACGTTTGACGACCGATATATGAAATATATGCACTTAAATGATGCAGTACTACGATTAGGACACTAGTATGATTAATTGAAAGTTGGCAAAAACAAATTTCAGTTCACTGTACTGCAGCATGGACAATGGAGTTGCGTATCGGTATATTTTGGTTATTCTCGAAAATATTAGTCATAAGGCCACAGCCGTATATGAAACGGTATAAAAATAATATGTTATTTGATACTAAATTAATATCTCTTAATTATTATTATCTTCATATTACACTGAGTTAGACACATTATAATTTCTTTTTGTTCACATTATGTTGCTTTTTGGTCCTTAAATCACGTTCTAGCAAATAATTCACTTTAAAGTTGCTTGATAAATAGAATTCGCATATGACCGGTCAATTGTGAAATTACATGTACGAGTATACCAAAAGAATAATTGTATAAAATTATATTCAACATAATTGAAAATATATACGTTCTTAATCATTTAAACTACGTAACATCACGTGTGTAATCCCCGAAGAGGTGGGCATAGGAGTGTAGTACACTCCCACGTCACCAGTTACGTTTTAAGTCCTATTATGGAAATCCGAGCCACTACTCGAAAGTTCTTCTACAAAATCTAAGTTAGAAAGACCCAATTGTACCCGATCCGGTATTTCAACCCAGGACATCTCGATCGGCAGTCGCACTTGCAACCACTCGACCAGTGAAGCTGTCAACTATTTAAACTACTAACAGCCATTTAATGAACCTAATGTGTGTTTATCTCTTTGACATCACAAGTAATCTGTTATTCCATTACATAAAGTTCAGTAGCATAACAGACTATATGGTCTTCGTAATACCAACAAACATTTTCCATACTTTTAGCCTAATATTTTTCTTATAACCGAAGAAATTAGGGAGCAAATAGAAGGGGCCGCAAGACAGAGTTTGCTTAGAAACTTGTCCGTAACTTGGAATAAGGAATAAATAGAGGTAAATCGAAGAGGAGACATCAATTTCCAAGTTTATTTATTCATAAATTGCCTTGAGATTTAATAAAACTGTAATAAAGGTGGAATATTTTCGGGATTTATATTAGAAATTTACGTAAAAGAGTCCATATAGGAGGTGGAAAAGTTAACCATATTCTCGTTTCATTCAATTTTAAGGCGACCATTGTCATGTGTTTGTGTACTTTGAAACATTTTAATATCATCATCTCAGCCCACAAACGTTCACTGAACGACATAGGACATACCTGATATCACAACTCACGGTGTTCTGCTTTGTGGATCCACCAAAACTGTTAATATACTTACGTTAATATGCCAGTTCTAGTGCTAATAACGTGTACTGATTACATTAATGCCACATCTATACGATGTGGTAGTCTTCGGACAGCGTAGGCGCTAACAAAAACTGTAGTCCGTAATTGATTGACGACCGACTGATTAGTTGGCGAAAGCACGGAAATGCAGTGGGGGAATGATTAGGGTTCTTTGTATCAAGAGATCGTAGTAATAGAGTTATGATAGAAAGAGAAAAACTATTACCCAACATAAATCTAGAGCTTTCGGAACGTAGAAACGAGGATATCAGGAGTGAGACACGTTAAAATTGGAGTAAAAAGACAGGAGTAATAAAGGTTAAAGTTGAAACAAGTTTAAAATCGAATGCCATACGAATTGATGATGAAACGACGTCTTGATGACTTGATGGTTCATTTTAAGACGTCCATTAGTCTTAGGACACTATCGTAGAGTTAATTCTAGACCTTTTGGAGTTGCAAAAACAAATCTTGAAATATCCCTAAGATAATAATCGTTACCATTAATGCCCTTAAGCATTAAGTATGCTCTCGTATCTTTTAGTTTAAGGTGTTACGTAAGCCTAAATATATAAATAAAAGCTAAATTATCTCATTGTTACACATTAAATTTAATAATTTTCAGGTCACTTTATTTTGTTTAGTACCAAAAGTGTTTAAGTGTCTATTACACACAGTAAAAGACCAAATACGTTAAGGCGAATGGTGTTCGGTGAAATAATAAACATTGTAAATCAAAATTCTGTAAAGTTTTCATCGCTGTGTGATATATAGGTACTGAACGGATAAGAAAATATAGCTAACTTTGAAGATAATAACATCGCTTCTCTCGAATGTTCGATGGCTTAAAAAGAATCAAGATTGGCGTATATGTAGGTCGTGTGCCCAATAGCTGAAGAGATTTATTTTCTCAATCCGGTTATTAAGTACCATTGGAATACGCGAAAATTATGAAAAATGAGTTCATAACGGACATTATCATTATTAAATTGTTACATGAAAGGATTATACGAAACCGAACAATAACAACAAAATACTTACATTTATAAAGCGTTTCGTTATTTTTTAAATCCGGATTACGTCGGCCGCGTCTCAGACAAAGGTTTCTGTAAACAGGGCAACATTATTATGTGAAATATTGCGACCGCAGTCCTAAGGATTAGATTTGAAAGATTGTTTGTTTGCTGATCTAATAGCCTATCTAGAGGTTCGAGAGGAAATTCGACGTAATAAATTTGTAAGAGCTTTTTCCTTTATCTTCTAGGGAATAGCTAGCCAGGAAGTTAATGTCTTTCCTTCCACGACTGTATTCTCCTTGTTTTAAATCTCTTTTACAATATATAAATAATCATTGTGTATTTTTATTTCAATTTATACTTCATGAGGGGAACTAGAAAAAATGCGAAAATTTCTCTTTTTAGATGTGATACTATTTCGTCAATATCCTGCATGAAAATAGCTTGAATGTCAAAAAAATAAAATATGTTTAGTATCTGCCCTATATTTAGTATCATCTTTTATCTTTTTGACCATTTTCTACTTTTACCATCCTTAAAAGAATGAAGTTAGCTCACGAAACTTTATATGGATTGTAACTTAAGTTTCCACACGAACAGACTCACGGACAACAGCTAGTACTTCATATGTGCGTCAAAAGTTTCATGAAATGTGTAAGGTTTCTATGAAGTGTTAGGAGACATTGAACTTTCAACATGTTCGTTTTATTTAATTTCTGATTTCCAAGATAAATTAATATTTTTGCGGGTAAAATGTTCTTTTTAGAGTCACTTTTCAAGCTGATGCGTCGTGGTTAGTTTCATTCGGATTGAGAAACGCTGTAATATAGACATTTTTGAATTTTTACATACTTAATAGATTTGACGTTAAATTGATGGAAATTATCCCTTTCATCAGCTTTGCCCGCCCCACAGGTACAGGTGCGGTAGACCGAAAGGGAAACGCCTGAGTAAAAAAGCTGTTGGTGTTCTTTTTAATAAAGTGGTAATGTTTACCGTGGGTAATATTTTAACGATGTGTGCTTAAGAATATCACCCAGTGACCCAACTGACCAATATCACATTGTCATATTTTCTATCACTTCTAAGAAGATCACCATTAATCTGTTTGTCATCGATTATCTGCTCATGTGACTCAGCTACCAAACTATCTTTGTAATCATCCTTTTCTACCTTCCAATTTTCCTTACGAGTGACAAAGACAGCTAGTGCTCTGTCATTTTCATTAGCTAAACAATGAGGAGGCACTTTTGTCGTGTATTTAATCATGAGATGTGTGGTAATGTCAGTACTTATAGCATTTTGGCGTGCAAGAGATAATTTGGCGGTACGGTTGGTCTATTTTGTTGTTTTGCTTTGTTGTCGCGCGATCACGTTATTTTGGTCAGGTATGATGTAACTGTAATGTAACAGGTATTGAACAAATTTTGAAATGGAACGTTACAGATTAAGTAGATAGAATAGGCAGGCATTACCTACCTACATGATATATCCATCAACATTATTATCATTATCAAACCTTTCGTCTATCCACTGTTGTACACTTTTCTCTTCTAAAAACAGGAAGGGCTAATATATATCAGAGTTTAGACAATTAAAGAGTCAAAAGTTGGAATAGAATAGTTTGGATCTTAGTAAAGAACACATGGTATTTAGCATTTTTTAAGACTCCACTAAAATTTAAATAGGAACTGAAAATATGCAAGCGAATCATAAATGCGCTGGCTAAAATTATGACCCGGCATAATTATAGATAACATTTTATTACTGCAAAAAAAAGCAGAATCAAAACGCATTAAAATTTCGGAGCCACATGAAAAATGCCATTAGCTTTATCACGAAATTCCATAAGATATAGCACATAAAATCAGGAAGTGGGTCTCCGCCACTTAACGGCGCTGTCCTGTAACCCATAAACAGTGATGTCCTTGTTCTGGTCAAAGATCAAGTATTACGTCGGAACAGATATACCAAAGGTATTTTGTTGAACAAATTATTTATTAAGAAATACAGTTTTTATTATTTGACCGACTAGTGCTTCTTGTTGTTTAATGTTTTTGGACCCCTGGAGCACAAAGTTAAGTTATAAACCACTGGGCTATCACTATTGTACAAATGTATAATACAACCGGAGGTCGTGGGTTCGATTCCTATCTAGGACAAATATTTGTAAGATGAGCTCGAGTATTTGTTCTGTGTCTGAGTGTAAAAAATAAAAAAAACCACATATATATAGATAAGTATATATGTAGATTATCAGCCGTAAAAAACGTAACATACGTAACATCACGTCCGTTATCCCAGAAGAGATAGGCAGAGGAGTGTAGTACACTCCCACGTTTCACCAGTTACGTTTACGTCCCATTATGAAATAGGTGGT
>DWEH01000460.1:0-11716 GCA_018245815.1 Apyrrothrix aesculapus | reverse complement strand
GAATAGGCACTTTCTAGGCAAGCGTGCTACATCCTAGGCTGCATCCCACTTTCCATCAGGTGGGATAGCAGTCAAACACGAGCCTATATCTAAGTACAAAAAAAAATGCTGCCCAGCCCAGCTGAATCCTCCTCTTGGCCTCCCTCTCAAAATTGTTGCTACCTAATTGTAATGACTGCCCGAGGTACGTGTATTCCGAAACAATTTTGAGAAGATGACCATTATTAATAATAATAATAATCTAATCTAGGGACATCTAACATAAGGCCATCGAAACCCAAGCTAGGGAAACTCTTTGCTATGGTGACTAAACAGCTGATAAACAAACATAAATTTTTTTTTTGAAATTGGGGTTATATCTTTATAAATAAAATGATAGAGATGATTTTGAATTTTTTTTGTTTTTATGTTCTCTTTGTACATAAAAAATAAAGTTTATGTCAACGCAGACGAATTCGCCGGTATTAGCTAGTTAATAATAAATTCATACCCAAAAAATGTTCGCGATCATTACATAAATATTTGTTCTAATTTGGAATTGAGCTCACAGCATCCAATGCAAAACTCAGAGTCAGTAACCACTGGACGAAGAGGCCAGTCCAATATCTATAATGAAGTAGAGATCAAATATATAGTCACACATGTGTTTATGGAGTAACTCTACAATAATTAGCGTTAACATTTATAACGTTTGAAGTTTACGCCTACACATTCTGATGTCAAAAAATAGAGTTAATACAATTGGTACCAATTAACTCAATAATAAATCACGAGGTTATCACTAGAATTTTTTAGACAAAAAATATTAACTCAAGTTAATTAACGTAAATACACAATTTCGTTCCTAATTATTTCGTTTTCTTCTCCATTTAGTTCTTCAGTGAATACGATACACTGGTAACTTTTGTTTTCTTTAGGCACCAGTCGTTAACCGTATAAGACATACGGGCTATTTAACCCATATCATGAGTTTTGCTCACAAGAGCGACGCTATGGAGGGGACTGTCATGATTATGGGACATGAATAAGCTATGGTCACATTAAGTAAGCAGAATCGAATATATTTTCGGATATCGGATACATATATTTTTGTCATGAGCACAAATATTTGTAGTCTGGGTGTGAAATAACTTTCTATATAAGTAGTATCTGCACTGGAACAGTGAGGTATAGTGAAATCCAAGTCTCGCTTAATTACGGGATAAACCAGTGTCTATCATTGGAACGTAAATAGGTTAACAGACATTTAAGTACAATAATATGTTTAACTATAGTAGATGCAACCGCGACTGCTGACATCATGCCTGTAGTCCCCGAAGAGGTAGGCAGAGGAGCGTACTATACTCCCACATTTCCGTCCCAATAGGATATAGGTGGTGAGTCTATTGCCATACACCGGGCACAAATCCAGACTCCGAGCCACTACTAGAAATTCTAATTTTATAAAAATCCAGTAGTTCTCGACCCGGGATTTGAACCAAGGACCTCTCGATCGGCAGTAACTCTTGCAACCAATACGACCAACGAGTCAAGCTGTTTAGGAGATGTAGTATCATAACAGCAAAAGTTTAGGAAATGTAGAATCATAACAGCATTCTTCTAAATGTCCAAACAAAACATACAGAATATGAAACTACTTCCACATATTTTGTATACATTTGATTGAACACAAATTAGAAAATACTAACTTAAAAAACAAAACAATATTAAGATACTACTTTAATGATTTAATCCTTCGTCTCAAAAGTTTTAGGGCTTCCGATATATAGAATAAAAAACTTTCATTTGTAAATATTATGTTTTGAGTGTTTCTAAGCTCGATTTACAAGGTTTGTAACTCATCCAACCATTTTTAACCGTTGTGCGCCAAAGCTCGCACATCCCTAAGTGAAGCAAACATTTGCTTCACAAACGTTACTTGTTTGGTCCTTTTGTTTGTATGTACTGAACACAGCCTGATATTTTACTTCGAGTATATTTCTTTTGGAACCCAGAATAGGTTTATATTCAGTACAATTCTTATGGGTGATATTAGCTTACATGTACATATATATGTTTTTCCTAATAGTAATGGCCCATTGGGGAAATTAGTAATTTTAGGCCTAAGGTGCACAGTATGAAATAAACTGCGAAATTTGCGAGATTTGAATATTTTAGTTGATGGTACTCATAAGCAGACAAAATTAGACATTCTTTTACGTTAATAAATAAATATGACGAGAACTGCTATACATGCTACAGGACGTGTAATAATTATGATGATATGATTACATACACGTACACGTAACATCACGCTTTTATCCCCGAAGAGGAAGGCAGAGGAGAGTAGTAAGCTCCCACTTTCACCAGTTACATTATTCACTATTAATTACATCAGTAACAAAAAGACCGAGAATTCGGTTTAATGAATGTATGGAGCATTTCTTCCTAAATGTGGTTATTGTATATAACAAAAATGAAACAGAAGTTTCAGCATAAAATTATAAATATGATTATTGTATCAAATACGAGCTTACAAAAAATAACATAAATATATTTACATAAAATAGAGTTTTGTTAATAGCATTTTATTGTATCTCTGTGCATAACCGTAGAGAACCGGTTTAAAATGTAACATTAATCATTTCATAGATCTATTACTGTACAACTGCCTCGTTGGTCGTGTTGGTTGCAAGTGCGACTGCCGATCGAGAGGTCCTGGGTTCAAATCCGGGGTTGAGTACTATTGGATTTTTCTAAAAATTAGAATTTCTAATAGTGGCTCGGAGTCTGGATTTGTGCCCGGTGTATGGCAAAAGGCTCACCACCTATTCCATGATGGGATGTAAACGTTACTGGTGAAACGTGGGAATGTACTACAGTCCTCTGCCTACCTCTTCGGGGACTGCAGGCGTGATGTTACATTCTTGTATATATTCGAGTGCGAAATTCTAGAACATTCGCTCAGCTAAAAAACCATGGGGAGAACAATACAGTTCAAGCTCCAACGTGACCGTTACAAGGCGGGGTCAGGTGGCGTGACACCTGCGCGCGGTCACGCCACCTGCCCACCCTCGCGCTATCACTGCTGGGAACTTGGCTTTTTGTACATTCCACTGTGTGTTACATATTCACTCGCTTATATATTTATGATTTAGTATTAGTAAATGTCTTGCTATTATGAGAGGCCTATGTCCAGCAGTGGATTGGGACAGACTGATGATCATGACGAATTCATTATATTTGAAGTGCTTTGTAGTTCAGTTGTGCTGGCCACCGACAATGATACAGCAAAGGATAGAAGGGTTTTTTCTAATGTTGATAATTTGAAGCAGGTAATAATTTGATATTTCTGTTATTTTAATATATGGAAATCAGGTCGAACGACACCCTCCATTTAACACGCAACTGTGATCATCGGATATTTCATTTATATTAATGTATGGAAAAATATCGTCGATCGAAAGATTCAATGCTAATGTAACTATTGCTGCTGCTATGACCTTTATTCATTTATTTTCAATACAATTTCATTACATATGATACAGTTCAGTTACTATAGTCCGTGCAATAACATGTTTCTCACACCTCACTACACATAAGCACGCTAAAATTTATATTGGGACATAATATTAATAATATTTAAGGTCATTGGATTGGACACCACTGTCGGACATATACTTCCACCTAATGTGAACATCATAGCACTCTGCACTCTCCGCAAGAATCTTAATAGATTAGCAAGAATATAATCAATATGCGGCAACACTGACATAAAAAAACGATACGCTAGTTAGCATGTATATCGATTTTTTATGTATGGCCCATATGCGTAGAGGACGTCTCGTAATATTTATTGTGGCAATTATGGCAATGACCTACGATGTATTGTTGGCGACGCTAGCTTATAACTTACGTAACACATCAAGTCACGCCTATATTTTCCCGAAGGAATAGGCAGAGGAGTGTATTACACATCCACAATTCAACAACTTTTGTTATACGACCCACCATGTAATAGGAGGTGAGCTTAAATATTTTTTTACATATTTACTATAAAACTAACTTAAATGTTAAAATACTAAGTACATGTGGCTTGACTTCATATTCATAATCCTGTTTGTTTCATATTTTTTACACTAATTCGTGCGAAGGTTCGTCATCAACACTTTAATTCTATTGTTCGACGCGGATTTCCTCTTGTAATGTCCGGCTATTATCATAATAAATAATAGTCTCCGTAATAATCTTTGAGTCTTTAAGGCCTTTTTAAGTCAATCAACCCGTTCCTGGGCAGCGTGACGGCGAATTAGGTCCTTGAACATTCTAACTATAAGAGAAAATTTGGTTTATTGGCTTAAAATAGATTATTTTTAATAAATTCTATACATAGATTCTTGGCTACGGATTATTTGTTCAAGTTTGAATTGCGGATCGTGTCAATCACAGAATGCCAAGTCGACCTTATCTTGCTTAATAGATGGCGCTGTTCGTTGGCACCGGAAGCACACGACCAGACCCTCTGTTTTAAATGCCAATTTATAATATTGAATGTAGAAATTGTATTTTTTTTTAAATAAAAGCTCATTCAACTGTAATTTAACTGGTGTTTGTTTCATGTTATTGTCTTTTAGTATGATCTGATTAATCCCGGACAGCTGAAAGTCTATTTACATCGCGTTCAAAATAGTTTCGATCAATCACGAAAATGGCAAAAAAAATATTTATTTATGAGCGTGCAAAGCGAACGGAGTCGCGTTCAACCACTAGTTTGGAAAATAAGGACAGAAGGAAAAATTATAATTAAAATGTAGATGGTGGTATGTAAGATTTATAGGAAACAAACATTTATTTATGTAGTACATGCTTCTATGGTACATATTTTGACTATTTGCCTTTTGCTTTACTTTTTCGAAAGAACTATTGGGTGTCATTTGTTCAAGTAATTTGATATGCCGTACAAACATCTGAACGAAATATATACAATGAGATCCGTTTCTTTTATTAATCTGTTTTCATTCAATACCAAAGATCAATTGAACGAATGAATGGGTGGCTATTCATTCCCTCAATTTTATTATCTGTTTTTCCCTTTTCAAATTTTGTCTTAACCGCAGTACACCTTTTTGTTATGCATATTAAATAGGTTCGTTTTTTCGAATATTAGAAATTGAAGTTTAAGAAATTCCAATTTATATTGCAAACGGATCTTATTTTTTTATTATTTTGTACCAACACGCCAGGTCCGTTAGAGAATAGACAAAGAGCACCAAGACGTAGGTACCTACAATTCACGCTTAATGTGCGTTTAATTACTAATAAGTGTAGGTACATTATTTGTCTAGACGTCTGAGCTTCTAAGTATCGAATGTTAGTGGCGGGGTGAGGTGAAGTTACTAGTTGTATTGAATAATAGACCCAGCCACTTATTAATATGCGAAAATCTTCCATCACCAATAGACAATAAGAAGTCAGTCTAGATCAGTGAAACAGATCGTACATATATGTATATTACCTTATTAATATGCATCGGAAGATGTCCATTGACGCACGCGTCCAAAGCCTTATAATATGCAGCCTTATATTTAAATAATCTCATCACACTCATTAATTTCGTTCCAAGCGGAATTGTGATCAAAATTTTAATTATCACACTTATACCCATCCGGTATCCGGTGGAAGGATGTGGTGATGTTTTCTTGTTAAAATTGCCCACATGGTCCATTGTGTGTGGTCAACGACATTAAACCAGTGAGGCGATCAATGCGCTGACGTCACTTTGTAGGTGGGTGATTTTTATTTTCATCGAGAAAACTAAATCAAGCTTTATATATTAAACATAAACTAAGATTTTTTTAGCGTCGTGTAAGTGTTTACTAATTGCAACCGCCTTAGTTGGTACGGCATCCTTCAAGGAACGCACTAGTGTCACATTTATTACTAGTCCATCATCTCTGTAAAAGTTGCAGACTTTTTCAATGTACGAGTACATCTTGAAGAGTACAGCTCTATGCCATAATTAATTCAAGCTATCACCAAAATCGTCAGCACCGTGCGTTATGATCTGATTTACGATCACGGCCACCATACAGTTTCCTACAGTCTAGCGAGGGTCAAAGTCTCTCTGTACAACTCTATTTTATGTTAGTTACACTGAGAGTTGGAATTACCATTAATTGAGCCCATTAAAAAAAACTTAGTGACATATACACGTTTAAAAATATGTACAACATGGAATGTTCGGTACCAGTTGCTTCACGAAAAGGTTTATTTTTTTCGTGCTTGGCTCTTTTTGGAGCAGGAGCAATGACTTGTTTTGCATCCGGTGTGTTTACCAAACATGTCATTTATTATGCAGACGCCTCTTAGAGCGAGAAAATAACCGCTATAATAAATCTAGCATTGTAGGATGGCAAATTTATTGACTTAGTTTAATTCCATGTACTTTAATAGAGAAAAATATATTTTCATATATATGCATATACATACAATACTTATACATACAATAACTTTTTCTTGGCCACAGGACAAGACTAACGTTTTTGACTAAGACTTTTGGAACTCTTAATCACGGACTCATTGTACTCATCTGGGAGTTACCTCCATGTGCGTATTTATCAGGTATTTGGAGGGGTTGGATAAAGATGCCTATGGTCTTCAGAAGCTGTTTGATGACTTGACAACTACACGCTATTTTGGTGTTTCTGTTAAATAATTGGATATTTACTCGAAATTTTGTTTTGGATTTTGATAATGAGATGAGAATAATTCAATATGCCTCTAACTTATTATATCGGGAAATAATGTAAAATTCTGAATTCAAACATACGTAAACATTGACACGACTGCAAATATTCAAAGGTGAAATCAAAATTTAGTCAGATTCAGGTCTGCACATCCGGAGCGGCTTCGCCCAAACATTTCAATCAATCTTCGTACGACTGATGTTGATTGAACACGGGCTCCTTTTCAAATGCTTGACATTTCGAAACCAAGTTGAAATGAAATTCTGATCGTCTGAATACAATATCACTCGCTGTAACGGCGCCGGGGAATCCGGGAGATCCGCATATGACGAGAGTTCTGTGTATTGCTCCTATCTACCGACCGAGGGTACACTATGAACCCAATATCTCAACCAGTAGACCCGTCGTGTAGGGAATGTAAACACGGATTTAATGATCTGTGGAAGTAATGGGATTACGATAAAAAGGGCTTGTGATGATGATGATTATGATGGTGAAGTGGATATCACTGTAGATATAAAGTATTTAAACTGTCTGTATACAGTTTTATTGCCTCGTTGGTCGTATTGGTAGCAAGCGCGACTGCCGATCGAGACGTCCTGGGTTTAAATCTCGGATCGAGTACTACTGAATTTTTCTAAAACTTAAAATTTCTAATAATGAGTGTAATTCGGGGATTACAGGCGTGATGTTTAATGATTCCCATTCAATAATATGTAATAGTGTTAAAAATATTTTATCATGATAATATGTTTAGTTTTGATTCGAATTGTGCTTAACATCTTTCTTTCTTTTTTTATATTTTGCCCACGGTACCGCGGGGTACGGTGCAGTGGATTATTGCCCGTTGAAAACATTAGCAGTATGAATCAGATCGTTAGAAATGGGACGTGCGAGTCAGACTGTACCGATATGGATGTAACCCGGTTCGTGTTCTACAAACCGGGCTCGGTCTATGTAAATCTTTATGTCTTATCACTGCACCGTCCCCGTCGTTATCCTACTGCCACGGCAGACAGCTCATTAGTATGTCTTGATTCCTTACCAGTATCTTTAGGAATAAGGATGTGATTTACATATACATGTGTATATATTTGTGACGACTGATAAAGTACATGCATAAAAATCAAAATACGTACAAGGTTTATTTTGCAAGTAGAGATGAGACAAATAATGGTGTTCGTCACCAAGTATTTGTTCTGGGTAGAAATCGAACCGACAGCATTTGAGTCGTCGGTTAGAATCACTAACCATTGTACCAACAGAACAGTAACTCATATCTTGGAATATTGCTTCCAATTCAAGCACCACTGAGCCATGAGCTGTTGTTTAATCACCTCAGACATGCCCGGCTTGTGACTGGACTTACTCGTAAATTATTGTTTGAGTCGGATTCAAATGTTCCTAAATTGGACGTGTGAGTCAGTCATCCAGTCAGCACAGACAATGTTCTCACTGAAACAAAAACACTTTGCTCTATTTACTTGTACATGTTTGTCTTGAACTGAATTGTTTATATGGCATTTTAGTATCTCTCATTGTTCTTCCCGTTGTTGATTTAGTAACTACTCGAGTGTGCTTAAAAAATGTTGGCGTGAACATCAATCAACTTGTGAACAGATCTGCTATAGTATTGTATAGAATGTTCTAGACAATCATGTCGCCTAAAATAAATAGCCTTTACCCTTCGATATGGTAATGTATATGGTGTCTGAAGCTCATCTTATTAGTAGTAGATCATCTGTTTTTGTCTCGTTTGGTCTCCTCGGCTCGTCTTGTCACTCCTATAACATTTCATGTTTTTCTCCGTGTTTGCTTCGTTTCGTATCTTCAATATTAGCACACCCTATATTTCTCTTTGTCTCGCTAGTTCAGTCTTAGTACACCCTATAGTTTCTCTAAATCCTCTGCGACTCCTCTTGCATCTAGAACAGCTATTGTAATCTGTTTAGCCTCAGGGGTTCACTTATAACTTGTCGAATCTAAATGCTTATAGTAAAATCGATTAGTTATTAACTCTTAATATCAATTCAAAACACCTCGTAACTGACACTGTCTGCATGGCGTACCATCCGAAACGAATGAATCAATGAATGATTTCTATAACAATGTATCTCATTCATTAATTTTGCTTACATACCTCATAGCGGATGAGGAAATTTGAATTTGAACGAAACGTTGCAGCTATCAGTACGATAAGATGTATATTAGTAGATGAGGTTGCTATTTCCGCACTACACATGAATGTTGTTTATACTGAATGAACAGTCCTTAGATGTATCACGGTATCACAGGCTGTAACGCAGAACAAAACATCGTCACGCACGACACGTCTTAGAATTCATCATAATGTCCTCCGAGCCTGGTGAAATGTGCCAACGCGCACTTTCTTGCCCTTTTGTTTTTTGTTGTTAAGTGAGATACTGCTCAAAATGTAGGACGCTGACTTAGAAATGGTCTATATCTATGTGCTTAACTATTCCCTGGAGTTACTTAACTTAACAATACTGGACGTCTAAAAATGTTAATAATGTTGATAATATTGGCGAAGAGTAAACGACTTATTTCACATTTATTTTTTACTACAAACGCAACTGGTGAAACTTGCGAGTGCACTACACTCCTCTGCCTGCCTCTTTGAGGATTACAGGCGTGATGATACTTATTTTTTACCACATTCAGACTCTAAAATAACACTTCCTGATTAGAATATTAAATCATTAATAATAACATCTGACTGATTCCTGAACTGACATAATCAGGGGGATCTCTAATTGGCTACGTTACTGCGAACTTGTCTTTACACGCGGCAGATATTTGAATTAAGTATTACTTATTTCCTGTATTGGTGTTATCTGCCTGATGGATTTAGAGATGGCAACTTGTAACTGGTAAATGATGGCAATAATGATGAGTTGCAACTTAACACGCGATGATACTGGACCCATAATTGGGAAATATTATTATTATTTTATCATTCCCCTTTAAATAGGACTACTTAGATAATATAACGTCACTCACCATCTGAGCATCGAAATACCTATGTGTGTGAATAAAATTATGCCCGAAAAATCACAATGTAGAAATGCGATTGATATTTTTATTCTAACAGTTTGTATACATTTAAATATTATATTAAATTGCTTCTGTCCCCCTAATTCAATTAATTAATTTATCTATAATTCTGAAATGTTTGCTAATGTTATTGTTAATCCTTACATATTTCAATCCAAATTTCACCTAATACTAACCAGTTCTCTAATGTATAATTATTTTATTCAATTTAGATTCATATTTAACTAATTTCATAAACTGTCATTGTTTTTTACTTTTTCATTAGATACCTACTCAAGAATGATTTGTATTGCCGTTTGTACCTATAATTGATGTAACATTTACCTTTAATTGTATTATTTTGTAATTGTATTCTATGCATGTAACAATGTTTATGTCGTTGGTGTAAATTGTAATAATAAATAAATAAATCACTCCAGGTCCTGTTACAGGGTAGGCAGGGAGCACCGAGTGCCAAATATCTCTATACTTACAGACCTGATGTGATACTTCTTCTTTTTTGTAGGTAGAATTAAATATTGAAAGTGTACTTGGACATTCTTCCTTAGTTTAATTAGGAATCTGTTTCTAGAATCTGCCAGTTCGAATTCGAATGTGATGTCACCTAAGTAAGACACACCCCTTTCAGCTGTTAGATTGAGGTGGGCAGACACTCTAGTAGGACATTACACGAACCAAGACAAAAATACAACATCAATCAAACATGTATATGGTGGAGGAAAGTATAGTAAATATGTTAGAAATGATTGTAATGCGTTTACATTGTCCTTAATTAACGGCCCGATGACTACTGCGTTCGCCTAAATGTCTAAAGCATCGTAAGCCTTGTATGTATTAAAATAAACATCTATCAAAACACAGCACGTATTAAAATTTCATTAATTGGATTATTTATGTATGCCATATAAGGCAATCGTTTTTACTAAATAATTTCTTTGGATGTTAAAATGTTACCTTGGACATCGGTTGGTCTATGACATAAATTCACGTTTCAATACAAAACAGAACGTTCTGATTATACATGAAAAAAAACTTTAATAACCCGCTTTATTTGTCCCATACGGAATGTGTCTAAAGGTTTCCGAAATGAAAATAAATATGTCTAGTAGAGAACGCATTACGCGCGTCGTAGATATGAATTTATTTTTCCCATTCCGAACGAATTCGCTCCAGCCGCTCCCGCGTCCCAGTTTCTTGTTAATCGGCCGAGCTCTATTTCGAACAGCCAACACTCGTATAAAGGGCGTCACAGACGTTGTTATGATTTATTTTATATATTAATACGTGAAAAAAGAAGAAATGTTTTTACCTTTTATTAAGAATATTACGCGTACAGATTAGTATAACTTGGCGTAGTTCAAGTTTACATAGAGAACAGGGCAGAAGCGTAAAACTTAAAATTGTATATAAATAAAGAATGTTTACGTTCATACTGTCAATGTCAGATACATAAGCTGTTCATGCTGTTGATTTATTGAAGTTACATGTTCTCTTTGACATAAGAACCTTAATAAAGTTCGTATTTGAAATTTTATAAATAACGGTCGAATTTCGACTAGTGTCCCACTCGTATTCATTAAAGTACTGTGCCATAACATATATCATAGCAAACTAGCACATACGATTGCTTACATGCCTTTGCGACCGCAAAGGTCTGCGGCATTAATTGCGCAATAATATGTCTTGCTATACCGAGATATGTCTTTCTATATCTGTTCACATATTTTAATTACGTAAGAAAAAGATATGAATATATTATAGCTACGAATGCGATCACTCGAGCGTTACTATCGACAATACGAGTATATTGTAATACAGCCACAAGCAAAAGTACTAGCGCCCGTATTGTTTATCCTTATCTTAACAATTATTGTTCGGCTTAGCTTTTTAGGGCATTATTCTTGTATTAGGGATAC
>DWEH01000459.1:0-11726 GCA_018245815.1 Apyrrothrix aesculapus | reverse complement strand
CCTAACTGGTGAGACGGGGGAGCGTACTACACTTCTCTGCCTACCTCTTCGGGGATTACAGGCGTGATGTTACGTTAAGTTCAATAAAAAAGAAATTCTCTTAAATGATAACGCTATCATTTACTTCGTTATAGCAGACGAGTGTTTGCCTTTAATGTAATTGAGCGAAATCGGGACAAGTCACATTGGAGAGCCCCGGTCGGGTAACCCTCTGATCTAAGGGGGCTTGATAATGGCGTACGTCACGTGACCCTAACGGCCATGAGCTGATTGCCTGTCGGGCTTACATTGGCTCGCCTTCGTTTTCCTCTTCAGAACAATATTGAACCTGAAGCCTATTACACAACCTAATAATTTCAGTGGCTTCCACGAATCGAACGAATTTTCATTTTGTAATATCACGATTCTCGATTCGGTCTGTAGTAATCGAACGACTACAGTACTTTTCGTTATAATAATAACATAACATCACGCCTGTATTCCTCCGAATGGGTGGGCAGAGAAGTGTAGTACTCCCAGTTTTCACCAGTTACGTTACACGTCTCATGTAATAGAAGGTGTGCCTATTGACATATATATTATAAAAATAGTATTCAAATTCAGAAAATATAAAAGGCGATTATTAAAAAGCTCTAGTTCTGAAACAGTTATCTGTCAGCTAAACTATGAGATCCTCGTAAAATCTTTAGTTAACTTTCAGTCTATTGTTCGTAATGTAAGTTTCTCGGGGAGTATCGTCTAGGGCTCTCCCAACCCGGTTCATACTCTCATTACTTCGGCGAACCAACTTGTTCGAGTAAAAGTGCTTACGTGACGACAATGTAACTAAAGTTTTAAAAGCTCAACTATTTAACTCACTTTGGATTTATGGGAACGTTTTTTATACTTAGCTAACGAGTTATTAAACGAGGCAGAGAGCATTGAATTCCAAATTGCAAACCTAACGTGTGTTTTTTTCCTTGTTGCCTTGTGAGAACATTGTAGCGATGTAACCTATGATCATAAAATCTTATATATTATTTTAAGGTTTACAACTAAGATATACAATATATGTATTTCTAAAATCGGTGGGCTAAAAAAGAAAATGCGTTCGTGTTCTTCAATATCTTTATTCATTGTGATGTTTAGTTATATTCGTTTCTTTTATATATATATTTAAATATTCAACCGTAGATTGCAACATCAGCAAGATCAGGTTTTAGTTATCAGATCAACCGTCAATCAATTAATACAATACCAAATTTGTAAACATTCTCGTTAGTTGTATATACAATAATATTTCCGAATTAACAACCCAATGTAGCAATAAATTAGTACTAACAATATTCGTTCAGTATCCAGCGGTGTGTAACGAATATGAGAACGTTACAATGGTCTCTCTTTCTGTGTTCAGCGCATTATGGACTCGGCTGAAGCCGCCGCGCTGTCGGCCGGCGGCTCCGACGGCTCGCCTGGCACCTACTATGACGCGCGCTGGCTGAACGTGCACGCGGACGACGGGACCCTCGCCGCCCGGGCGCGCCGCCTGCTGCTCTCGCCCAGCCGCCACTTCGACCACATCGCCGTCAACACCAGCTACAGCGCTGTTCTCATGCCTCCGTACATCAACACTGAAGGTGTGTATTAAAACGTAACATCACGCCCGTAATCCCCAAAGAGGTGGGCAGAGGAGTGTAGTAGACTCCCATGTTTCAAAAGTAACGTTTACATCCCAATGTGGAGTATGTGGTGAACCTATTTCCATACAAGGTATATGTGTATAGAAGAATAAAAGACAGAAAGAAAGAAACTTTATTCGGATACAATCATTACGTCTTATTTTATCTCATTTCTTTACCCTTCGGCTATTTTACGACATACTTAGCTTAAACTATTGTATAATACAATCGTAGTGTTATTACTTTTTGATTTATCTCTACTTTGATCTAACTTTATTACGTACGTACATCCTTATATTGATATTACACCAGAAAAACATTTTTTTCATACATTTAAAATTCCACCATCAACTGCTTTATCGGTCCCCTGTTGGGTACTTACTGGTCTCGTCTCGGAATGACAATTATAAGCTCATAGTATGCCACGCTCGTCAAATGTGGATTGGCGGTTGAAGTTTCAAGTTACAGATACTAAGCTCGTAATATATAACTAAGTTCATGTTGTAGGCTTAACGGTGCGACGGGGTGGTATTCACCCCGATATGACGGCTTCTAATGTCAGTATTAGGCACAACGTCTCGCTCATATCGCATATATACAAAGTTCTCGTAAACCCTAACGCACTGAACCCCGATAACTGAATTCCTTGACGTCTGCATAAATCACACAACCGTTACTCCTTTCTTCATGATGACAAATGAGCGTTCTTTTCCCCGCGATATATATTCGGTACCTAATTTGCATTTACATGTATGTATGCGTGGCTTTTATTTCACGAGTATCCATTTGGAAATTAAGTGCCAGATCCTTAAATACTGCATAGCTGCTAGCTAATGTACACGGTGACTTACATTATACATAGATACATTAAAATAATAAATCTATAGGTCTACGTAAATATATATTTTTTTAATTGATATGAACCCAGTCACAAGGGCCCCGTACTTAGTTTAAAATCTGTGTTACATGTAACCCACTCATCCACCAAGACAAGAAACAGTGGTATTACACTGTAACAAAATAATTTTAAAACTAGGGTAATAATTTTTTTTTGCTAATATTAGGAAAAAATATTGGATATAAAATTTTTGTTTTTATTAAACTTACCGTATATGCTGTAAGATACCAAGACTATAAGAAGCATGTTAACAGCTACGCGATATTTTAACTCGTGCCTGTAATATGATGTTTGATATAATATTTTTACAATGCCCTGAAAAATGAATCTTTGCTGCAAAACAAGCAACTTGCTCATTTTATGTGACCACCGAATAGTAACAGCAACGAATTCGGCGTAAAGTTTACAAGTAGCCATGCAGGCTTTTAGTGCGCTAGTATTTAAGGATGTAACAAATTCATATGTCAAAATAAATGAAAAAAAAAAGATTGTTACAAGTCATAAAAGCATCGATCGCGATAAAAGGGTGACTGGAACGCGTGAACATTTTGAAAGTTTAATGATCGCGCTGACAAGCGTGAGGTACGTACATACTTATAATGTTAAAGTTATTACATATTCACTACCATTATGAGGTGCTTTTATATTGTCACGTGTAACGCTTTAGGAAAATGAGTGACAGTCGAGGACTGTACGGCGAGCCTTCGTCCTTAAATAATGACACCTAATATATCGTTGACATACGAGGCACGCGGGCTGGAGGGGCGCAGGGGGGGAGCTAAGGGTAGGACGGGTGGCATGATTTATTAACAAGTGGACTTACCTATTTTTGCCTTTTAGTTTCAGGGAATAGGCGTCATTTCAATATATAATGATGACAGACCCATCTCTATATACAAAAGGTACTAAATATTGTACAAGCGCAAAGGAAAGGTCTGTTATTAATATATTTAAATGTGTTCTCTTGCTGTATAAATTATTTCCAATTGTATTCAAGTGCTTCGACTCGAAGCGAGACAATCGATGTTATTAGTCAACTAAATGTGACATTTATAATATTGATTTGTTTTTGTCAAATAATTTACTTACATTTAGTAACAAAAGGAAATATATCATAATAACATAGCACTTTTTGTACTTTGAAAATATCCTTAATTTATCATTCAATTTGTTTCTGTCGTATAAAAATATCATAACAGGTTACTTTTTATTTTAAGGCTGTCTCACATCTTTAAATGAATGAAGAGAAAAAGATTAAATATTGAGACGATCGATATCAATATAAACATATCGATATAGACAGACTTGAAAAGACTATTAAAGCGTGGTAAAACTATGCTACATCTGACAGCCGACAGGTGTCACCAGGCACGAACATCTATTTCACGCGACAAAAGCGCGCGAGAAATTCCAACTGACAGCCAAAGTTCACGAATAAGGAAGAACATCTATATAAAAATATCTGTAACATTGCTGTACTCATTTTTTGAAAGCAACCAAAAATGTGCCCGGTGTATGGCTCACCACCTATTCCATGGTGGGACGTAAACGTGGAAATGTACTACACTCCTTTGCCTACCTCTTCAGGGATTACGGGCATGATGTTTCGTTTTACGTTTCAACTAAAAATGTAAAAATGATTGTTACAAATTGTGAACGTAACGTAATACAACACCAACTATATTGTCTTTTACGTAAAGCGGAATGCAGTTTTATTTAAAAGAATCTATCTACACTCGGTGATTATATTATCAAGCCAATAAATGTAAGTTAAGAATATATTGACGGAGTTTTCTGTATAATTGTAAATTAAATTTTGCCACTCATTAAAACATGCCATGGACAGTACGAAATTATTTCCGAATAATAATTAAACCTAACGCTGTGAAAAGCAATAGAAGTTTCAGCGTGGAAACTGAGATAAGGTTGTAAATTATTTAATGAACAAACTTTGATACGGGGACTGAATTCACTTGCTAACATCACGTGCTTGGAGTATCTGATGTGCACGCGATACAAATGCGTGGACTTTCCAAAGTGAGTTGTAAAATGTTGCCACTAAAATAATTTATCAACCCTCTTAATTATAAAATTAGAGATGACCCAAATTTAACTCTTTTAAATAAAACTGCGTTACGCTTTACGTAAAAGACAATATAGTTGGAGTTGTATTACGTTACGTGCACAATTTCTAACAATCATTTTGACATTTTTAATTCAAAGGTCAAACGTAACAACATGCCCGTAATCCGTGAAGAGGTTTAAAGTGCTGTATTACGTAATAATAATTTTATTTATGCACTGAAGAATTCCATGATATTTTCCAATAACATGTCCGAGTTTGCTCGGTTCCATCCAGGAAATTTAAAAATTTTCTTGCATTAATCTCAGACACCATGGTCGGGCCTAACCATTATTTTTTCCGGCCAGCGGTCCAGGAGAAGCAATCACGGCCGCTCAATGAACCAAGTTCGCCAATTACGCTCCTTTTAATGGGTGCTTAAATGAAATTTTCTCTAAATGGTTCATGGGCGCCAAAATTTACACTATGAATTTATGTATCGAACAATTGGGCACCTCCGAAGAGTTTTTTTTTATTTTAACAGTGTAACAAGTACAATAGTTTTATAAACATACGTATATGTTTTGTTCTAATAATGCTGCTAAGATTTAAAAAACGTCTAAATAAAAAGCAAAATGAAAGCTATTTATATCTTTTTATATCAATGACGACTTACGTCGAGTCTTCGTTGTTGTTGCTCTTGTAATTATTTATTACTATAATGAATGCTTATTATTCTATTTATTTTAATTATACGAGTTTCGTTTAAAGGTTATTATTAAAGGCCCTATTCTTTCTGCGCCGCAGTCAGAAATACGCATTATATTCTTTGCATCTCCCTTTTTAATCCTGCATAAAGATAAACTATTTAATGAAGGAAGGGAACCTATTTTATAATTTTATTTTGTTACAGATGAAAAGGTTCAAAACCAGATAGCGTGGTCGGCAAGGTGGCGTGTTGCTTTGTACTTCATGTGTATATGACTATTTACTATACGAATATTAATAATACTGTACAATGATTTACTATTGAATTTATTATTTTTTGTTATATAAATATATTTATATTCTATCACAGTGCACCAACAAAATAATATGGACTACGCATTTGTAAGGTAGTCTTCGTTTTCCTATGTACTATGAATCACCTGTGAAGTAAAGCTGTTAACGTCACTGTCATTTGTAAACAAACAGCTGTTCGCTTATTGTTATACATTTGTAATTTTTTGTTATTGGCATAGGTAATAAGTTAACTAATGTCTGAAAATGAACGAGGAAATAGATGAGTATGATATTTATCATCAAGATTTCACCACAGCATCTGAGTGGGAAGTGTTCATAGCACGATTAGAAGAGGTGATAAGTG
Organism: Apyrrothrix aesculapus; assembly: GCA_018245815.1. Taxonomy (NCBI): domain Eukaryota; kingdom Metazoa; phylum Arthropoda; class Insecta; order Lepidoptera; family Hesperiidae; genus Apyrrothrix; species Apyrrothrix aesculapus. The sequence goes on along the minus strand of DWEH01000459.1, from coordinate 5,742 downwards.
AGTGGAATTTAAGCAAATTTAAGATGACAAAGCTCCCTGCAAAGTATTCCAAGAAGTGGGTGACAAAGTGTGAGGATCTAAAATTTCAAGGAGATACCTACACGCTGTCATATCATAGTTTAGAGCCGGCGAAGAATACGGAGAATATAGATAACACTGAACCATCATTATCAGCTGAACTACAAAGTGATTTATGGGATGCCACTTCAAACTTTATTGACGATGTGGACGGCAGTCCGCATCCTGTATCGAATTGGTATGGCTTAAAACGGTACCTAATGCTAACTTCCAGTTCCCCTCTTGTGGATGGTAGTATGATCAAGTTGATCATGAGTTCTGTAAATATTGCATTTGGTAATGTTGACTGTGGTGTGCCTATATTTGTTAAAATTCGTGAACATTGGCAGCAAACTTATCTCGGCTTCTTTGAGGATAGTGAATTCAAAACTAGTTATGACACAATACATTTGAAACGCATTTCAAACCAATGTTCACACCTCAGTGGCCTTGTCAGTTTGTTTAAATCTAAGATAGCATCCCCCGTGGCCTTAGATGCTGTTGTTGTGTCTGCTAAATTTTCTTATGAGTTGAAGGATTCAGAAAATTATGCATGGAGACAGAGGACCTTGTCTAATGAATTTTTGTCAATAGATGGATTCGATGTTAAAAAGTTGACAGAACTCCATTTTGGTTCAGAAAGTAATCCTATACAAAGTGCACGATTGAATGCAATATGGCCCCATTTCCGTGAGAGTACTATTGTGGAGTCCTCAACGTTTTCTGACATTGATCCCATTATGGCTCCAACTTGGACGATCACCATAGAGATGAAACACAATATAAATTACCAGCTATCAGATATAATAGGCAAAGTTATGAAATTACTGGATAATAAAAACCTACTGATGGATGTGTTAGGTTTAAGTAAAAGTCTCGGGCTGATTAATCCTTTGCACAAAATAACCGAAGCCCCAATAACAATTTCTAAATTATTCAAAGCGGCTATTGGCCATGGAACCAATGTATCCGAGTTTAAGGGCCCTATTACTGATGACTTATTGATGCCCTTGCTGTATTATGTGTTTCCTGATGCTGTTGAAGATAATGTTTATTCATATCCAAAAAATTTGGATGTGGATATTAAACAAGTAAGTATTTGGAGACAACTATTACAAACTCTCCTCGTTATTACCTCCACGTCCAACTGCTTTGTTGGTCGTGTCGGTTGCAAGCGCTACTGCCAATTGAGAGGTCCTGGGTTCAATTCCCGGGTCAAGTACTATTAGATTTTTCTAAAAATTAGAATTTCTAGTAGTGGCTCGGAGTCTGGATTAGTGCCCGGTGTATGGCAATAGACTCACCACGTATTCCATATTGGGATGTAAACATAACTCGTGAAATGTGGCAGTGTACTACACTCCTCCACCTACCACTTCGGGGATTACAGGTGTGATGTTACGTTATTAAAAGGTCTTAAAGATCATTATAATATTGATATTAAACACACAATATTCCAATAATGCATACAAATATTATAAAATATTTTTGTGTGCTGCCTGCTTCATTAAGACTACAGTAATAATGACAATAATAACACTAAGCTTGGGTACTTTAACTCTTTCTTAAATGTATTACATATTGGATACCTACATACTGGGATAATAACATACATAGATACTAGAACTTATTGTAATATCTTAGGGACTTACAAAAATTAACAGTGCCAGAAGACATGAAATATATCTACATATGTATGTCTAAATGTGTTATTATAACAGAATATTTTATGCAATAATTATGGTGTAATTACCATAAACAGGAAGTGCAATACAGCTTTTTTTTCTGAATGCTATTTTTTTTCCCTGCCAGTAGTGTTGTGGTGGTGTCAAATAAACAAAAACTGAAAAATATTTCTCTGTGGTTATGTGGTATAGAAATACTCTTAATGAAATGTGTTACATTAGGGTGAGTCAAAAAAATCTGAAAAAAATCTAGTCGCGCCTAAAGAAGTTTTACTTCAAAAACGACAAAAGTCATAAAAATTTTGATTTTTTATGTTTTTGTCATTATTGTGTGAAAGATTATAAAAATGGTTAAAGTTACCCTTAACGATTTGAGGTTGGACTTTAACCTCGAATAACTTTTAAACGAGTCAACTTAGCAAAAAAATCATCTCAGACCTTTTTAGCAGATCGTTAAATCTCCTACAAGAATATGTTTTGATTTCCACTGCACATTTATTCGTTCGAGTGCATTAAAAATTCAAACAAATAAAAATCCTGTTATTTAAATGGGAAATCAAAAATCACAATGACCTCTTAATAATAACTTAAACTCACTCTTACTCACTCACTAACTTAAACTTAATATTAACCTAAAGTTTACCAGAATTGTTTTTTCATCTCAGACGATATTTTCATGGTAACTAATGAGAAAAAAATTAAAAGCTTTTTTGGCCCACTCTAGTGTTATATATATTTTGTATCTCTTAATGTCTTTTTGGCAACATTTTGATAGACACTATATGAACCAATATGAAAAATATTTTTGTTTTATTTTTTCAGAGTGACAGTAGCGAGCCTAAATTGTGTAACTATGTGACCGCAAGCCCTGAAGATGGTCTTGTGTGGCGTCTGTCTGTGACAGCAGCGCGGTTGCATGATGCCGGTGGGTTGCCATACCTCGCTCACTTCTGGTACGAATTTGTTCAGGAGCTCCAGTATCGATGGGAACACCGTATTATTGTGCCAGGGTAAGTATTGTTGGAGTTTTGATAATATATTATTTAATAGTGATTCTTGGGTAGAGTACTGACCAGTAATATAATTTTAAATAATATGTTAATTTATTTCAAGTAAAGTTGCACATAACAATTATTAAAATTATTAAAAGGCCTTCTTCTGGCATATGAGGATTGAGCATTACATACCATAGTATGCCTTTGTGGGTTGATATATTTATCATTATAATTACATTTTCCTGAGTAAACCTCAGTTGGGTTACAATTTGTCCATAAGATTGTGAAAAGCTTAAAATGTTATAGCACCTTTTTAGAATGTGTAATTAACAATTTTTATAATAATAAATATAATTCTAAATACAGTAATTTAACAAGTCTAATATTTACATCTTAGAACTATATAATAACAATTTAAAATACATTTACAAATAATAACTGCTTATGTTTAAGTACACGACAAGATAATAAAAATATAATTGGAAAACATGAACTTTAAATGTTTAATTTAAATAGATAATATTTTGTTTAATTCTTATCCAATGAATGTAGCATATTGTGACTAGCAAATTATATTGTTAGAAAATTTGATACATTATAATTACATATGATGTATTACGTAAGTACGAAGTAATATAGTTCCATATTATTATCATTTCAACTTCGTGAAATATTAAAAAAAGATTGGAAGTATTATAAAGTTAAACTTACTAATTTAATTATACTAAATTTTCATGGTCTTAGCTAAATAAATTCAATTTTATCATATTTACACCACCAACTCAGTGAAGCTAAAATGGTAGCTTTAAGAGTTCGGTGAATGAGGTCTTTGAGAACCAAGCATTAGGTTAATTGTCCAAATGATATATTTTATCCGTTTGGCACGTGTGATGCGTTCTGCGGTGGTGACGGTGAGCGCACCGGACGCGGTGGACGCGGGGCGCACGAGGGCATCGCGAGGTGCACGCTCTCCGTTCTCCGCTTGTCCGTGAGCAACGTCCGCGCGGCGTGCCGGCGTTCCACGCTGAGCCCTTTACGCGCTATAAAGGAACCAGGCCGCCTCTAGTTGTCGCGTTTCGAGCCATGTAGATATCCATGTCGTGGTCGGTCCAATTATCAGAGGTGTCGCAGTAGCCTAATCCGAGGGAGCCTACGCTGTATCGGCTGGCGGGTCTCGAGCGTGATCGCGGTCTTCTCCTAGATCCAGAGGTACCCCCGGTGGCTCCGCCCGCGGCTCCGCTAAGAGATAGACGTGATGCCCGTTCCGACGCTGCTCCTAAGGACTGACGAGATTGTCGAAGATCTAAAAACATGGAAGATATGTTTGGAGAAGTTAAAGAAGTTGCGGTTCTTGGTTAGTTTTTCACCGTTAAACATCCTCGTTAATATAATCTGTCACCTTTATTATGATGGTGACGTCAACTGTTCGTTTGCTCATGTTTTAGGCTTTTAATCAGAGAAGTCCGCTTACGATATTTTTCTTAAATTACAGGTTTATGGAATTTTAAGGCTATAAACTGAATCGCGGTGACACTTAATTTTAGCCGTCTGCGCTTGGGTGCGCCTGTTAGTGATTTGTTGGGGCTATGTTCCCATAGTTCAGCTAAACAGCGCACTACGCTTGTATTCTTAAAGCCAATATAATGATTTTTAAATTACTTACCGGTTCGTGATCCTAATAAACTTCCTGGATATCCGGGACCATACCGGCCGGAATGTGAATAACTATGCTGCGACTGCCCATCGGCCAGAGAACGCGCTCGAGCCGGGCGGCCCGGCAAGGGCTCCGTGGCTGTTGGCTCGTTGTAAGTCCGAGCACGCGGTATTGATCGCGCACTGTACGCAGACACCTGATCCCACTCTCGCTGTTTTCCAAACGCCCCGAGGGTAGCTAGAGAAGAGAGGGGACCGCTAGGACTTGGCGTTCCCGTAAGTCCTCCACAGCAGGGATTCGGCATCTTTTCAGGAGCTTGAGTATGCAGACGATGAACAGTTCGTGATCGTCGCCGTGAAGCGGCGGCAAATATTAATACTGCTACGACAATAGTACCACAAATAGCTGCGCTTGCTGCTATAGTGATTTTGTCCATGTTAGATGCTGCAGCTGACACCGTGCGTACTTCTCTACATTGAGAATATGGCACCGTCTCTGGACTAACATGAACTTCTTCCAAGGAGATAACGCAGACGACAATGCATTCCTGTAACAAGGACAATATAAAATGCTATACCTTTCCTTATACAATACATGTATAATATCATTAAAATTGCATTTAAAGTATATCGTATTACCTGAGATGGAACATTTTTAATTTTAAACTCCCTCTCACTAGCTTCTAACGGTGGGCCCTGTTTAAAAGTTTTGTCTCCAAAAAGTCTATAAACTACTCTAAAACCGAGTATATTTGCGACGTCTGAATCCCACTGAATAATAACGGAATTATCTTGTCTATAGGCATTTTTCACAATGACTTCGTTAGAATCATCTATTTTTGGTTTTTGTGGGGGGAAGTTCATGACTAGTGGTGGTCGTTGGTGCGAAGCATGTCGCCAAGTCGGCGCAGCTGGACGTACAGACGGAATCCTCCTTGGTTGATCAGTAGTTGTACTTACTGTCGAAGAAATGGGACGCTTCGTTGTAATGTCACTATTTGTTACTGTAGGGATAGTAGACAAAAGGATCGAATTATTGGCTGTTGTCATTGGCGAAGTCGTTGAAGAAGTGGTTGTTGTTATTAATGAACTTCCTTCATTAGTCATTTTTATGGTGGTCGATATTTGTTCACTTATTGTGTTTTCAAGCTCACAAACAAGTTCACTGGGTTCAAAACTATAAAATCCACGTTCACGAAAGTGTGGAGGATTGCCGCAAAATTGTGGATTTCTCTCACGAGAAGTGACTTGTAGCTCGCCGTTGCGAATCCATTCAATTATCCAACGCAAGCGACAGTCACAATTTAAAAAACGTCCACCCAGACTCAGGCCTCTTAAGGTATGGTTAAGGT
>DWEH01000458.1:0-11731 GCA_018245815.1 Apyrrothrix aesculapus | reverse complement strand
GTTGACGGAGGGGGGGGGGGGGGCAGTACATTTTTGAAGTATGATCTTGGAAAATTAGTATTTAAGTTGACTGATCGTTAAGACCGGTTTTAGTATCTGCTAGTTGATTTAGGCTGTGGGTTGTTTATATAAAACCTCATCATCAATCTCAAGATATGGGGTAAGAATCATTTAATCGATCAATCATTGAAAGACTTTTTATATAGAAGGGTGAAACGTAACATCACGCTTGTTTCTCCCTGAAGAAGTAGGCAGGGGAGTGTAGTCCACTCCCACGTTTCATCAGTTACGTTATACGTTCCATCATAGAATAGGTGCTGAGCCTATAAAGGGTGAAATTTTGGAATATAAATTTGATGGTTTATAACCGTTATTAACCATTTCTTCAAGATTCAGAAATTCACGTAACAATGTCCAAAATTTGGTTCAGTAGACCTTGAGTGTTTCACAATAAGTCTACTGACTGTACTAGCAATAATGGGAATATTTAAAAACTACATTGACCTTTGCGTGCGCTTATCACACGTTTAACTTACAAGGATCAGTGAAATATATTTAATAAAATACACATACTTACGTGGAAATCTATAACGTTTGGTTTTGTTATGTTACTGAGGCGAAAATGAAACGCGTTAGCCGAACTTAACGACACGAGCGTGTGGCCTCTATAGCCACCCAAATTATACTGTGTCAAAAACTGTGATTGAAAATAAAAATACGAAAACAATGTTCAAGTATCACAGTCAGTATTATTGTAGCGATAATGTTTTTCCTTACATCGATGTGTCACTGCATTGGCGTAGACCATTGACAATATGTTAGTACTTACTTAACAATGCCATACAAAAAATATTACAAAAGCCCATTTACTTTCAAGGTAGATAGTCGACTACGCGGAGTTGGATAAGCAAGTACATAACATCACGCCTGTAATCCTCGAAGAGAGGCAGACGAGTGTACTACACTCCCATGTTTCATCAGATACGTTTACGTCCCTCTATGGAGTAGGGGGTGAGCCGGGCACAAATCCTAACTCCGAGCCACTACTAGAAATTCTGGGTTAAAAAATCCAATAGTACCCGACCCGGGATTTGAACTCAAGACCTCTGGATCGGCAATCGCGCTTGCATCCAGTCGACCCACGAAGCAAACAATACGGCATACTCCAGGTAGGCAAGTATGGTTTACTACATTCTAATGCTTATTATAAGATAGTCGTGGAGCTGCTCATAACAGATTTGCACTATATATGTATCACGGAACCATTCCCCTCCCACTAAAAGGAAGTGAAACTAATCCACATAAAATGTGACTAGGAAACCAAATTGTCTGAGTACCGACTGATGTATTACGTTTGCTGGATACGAAAGGCAAACAACTTAAGAGCGTGATATTGCCTCTCAACCTCGTAGTGATCCCTAACATGTAGATCGATTTGTGGGAATGATTCTGTGATCACTGTACATATATTACTAAAGCTATATGTTAGTCACGGAAAGGAAAGTGTTGCGAACTATTTTAGGACCAGTACAAACTGAGGACGGAGTGTGTAGACAGAAAAAATAAGGAAATTGAGAATTGGACAGCCGAGCCAAATATCATAGGCGAAATAAAAGCACACGGACTCTGGTGGCTCGGCCATCTTGAGAGAATGGGCCAGGGTCGGGCGGTGAGATGTGCATACATGGGGCGGCTGAATGGAAGACATCCATTGGACCGTCCCAGGTATTGCTGGAAGGACGAAGTCGGGAAGGACCTGTGGTAACTCCAGATGGAATATTGGCCGGAGGTGGTGCAAGACAAATTGTAATGGCGTTTCTTGATATCGGAGGCTAAGAATCATTTTGTGTCGTTGTGCCATCTTAGATGGTTAGTTAGTTATATTTCTAAACTTAATAACCAAATAATTCACACAGCTACAATCTTAACACATTGTAGCCTCTTCAAGATCCAATAAAATCGTCTTACGTCTAATCCATTAAAGGTTATTTTGACAAGGTGCCTTATTTTAGGATATCCTCGTTTTGAAATACATGATACGATTTGGTCTATTTCTTCCAAATTAAACTTCCGGTTACTTTTCGTGACCAGCAGTGAGAAAATAAATTCACCCACATATATTCATTAAACTGTAATCATCTTTCAATATCGTGCCGGACCTGAAGCACGCAATACTTTGTACCTATTAAATATATTTACTTATTGTATGTCCTTACAAAAAACTTAATAAAAAGAAGAAAGCTTTGTGGATTCGTAACCAATCGCATACAATACTATGAGATTTTGTTAGTTATATATCGTTTTCATAGTCATATATGACTGCCTCGTTGCTCGAGTGGTTGCAAGCTCGACTGCTGATCGAGAGGTCCTGGATTTGATACGCGTGTCGAGTACTGTGCCGTGTGGAGTAGGGAGTCTGGATTTGTGCCCGGTGTATGGCAATAAGCTCATCACCTATTCCATGAAGGGACATAAACGTAACTGGTGAAATGTGGGAGTGTACTCTCTGCCAACCTTTTCGGGGATTATAGACATGATATAACGTTATAGTCATATATGTGTTCGTTCTTCAATGTGCTTCAGGAACGGAATCCTTTACATATATGTACAAGTAAGATGTACAAATGTATGCGTTAGTTCCCATTCGAATGTTTTGCCAATGTATTGATTATAACTAGGAGGTGAACGAACTTCAATAATAACATAGCTAAGTCGAGATAATTCAAGGCGGCAGAGTCACTAAACTAGGGGCGTGACACGTGGTGAGAATGTAGCCAATATTGCGTGACACGACTAATGAACGAATGATTGGAGATTGGTGAAATTTTTTAACGGCTTTGTTACTTAGCTCGAGTGCGACGTAAGGCAAAAATACAGAGGAAATTTTCTTTGCTTTTTTTTAACCTATCAACGATCTAGTACTACTACCATGTAAATATGTAATAATATTATTTGAAGTTTGACACAGTTATCTACCAGTAATGATTAGTTGTTAAAAGATCTTTCTTTGTATTTTTGTATTAATATTATTCGCATTTTTGACATAATAATGATAATACACAAATGATCAACTTAACTAACGAATTGGTAATTCTGTAATGTTAGTATTAAGTTTTAGGATTGAACAATAAATAAATAAATTACACTACACGCCCATATCATTAATTGTATAAAAATAAGTTTATTATCATATTAATTGCGTTTTTATTAATTTTAACTACCTCGCTGGTCGAGTGGTTGCAAGCTGGACTGCTGATCGAGAGGTCCTGGGTTCGAAACCGGTTCGAGTACTATTGGATTTTTTGAACTTAGATTTTCTAGTTTAAATTTCTAGAAGTGGCTCGTTGTCTGTATTTGTGCCCGATATATGGCAATAGGCTCACCACCTTTTCCATAGTGAGACGTAAACGTAACTGGTGAACCGTGGGAGTGTACTCCTCTCACGCTCTGCACTAATCTGTCTGCCTCTTCAGGATTCCTGTAATCCCGTGTCATCAAATTATTGTACAGTCAATAAAATGCTATACTAAAATGCTTAATTAACTAATGATATCACCTTGAAATACTGGACACGGGTCTGCTCTCAGAATGTGATAACTCGTGTCACTGACACTCCAGACCGGGCATAGTGTGAATTGGACGAAAAAATATCATTCAAATTAATGGGTAAAGACGAGTTGTCGTAAAAATGTTAAGTCTGTAAGAATAGAGATATTTGGCAATCGCTGCTCTCTGCCTACCTGGTAAGAGACCTGACATATTGGTATAATAACAGTATTAATTTATATTGTGTAATCTATCTAAGTACATAGATTTGAATATACACAATCAAATATATCACATCTATAATAAAAACTATAAAGGACTGCCGTTGTGCACGCGTCACGGAAAAACTACTGGATAGATTTCGATTAAGTGCTCCAGTAACGATTGATATATCTTCATTTAATGTGAAGTTATTAACGTTTAAGAAACAAAGGTTTTTATAAGCACTATGTGTTCAGTGATGTGTATTTTCCTGCCGTGGATCTGTGGTTATTCCAATCTCTTCGATGTTATTTCCTCTGCACCTATGTGCAGGCTATTAACAATGTACATAATAAGTATATAATACATTGTTAATATAATAAGCAATGCAGACGAAGTCGCGGGTATCAGCTAGTAAAATATAAACATTTTTCAATTCTGTACTATTTAGTTTTTATAAATGCTAACCTTTTTAGGGCCTTTTTAGGTCGGCAGTTTATTATTTTTACTGTCCCAATGTTTAAGTAATATTATTTAAGAGTCGCAAAATTACGGGAGCCTTTACAAATGCTGAGTATCACATGACAAACGCGGGAAAACATCATTCTAAATTAGAATTGCAAATGTATTACATCATTCTACAACCAGGTGGTAATACAATTGTCCTTTGTAAGACGAAGGCTTAAGTAGAATCTCATATTGTTCTTTTGCTAATATTGATAACCTCGTAGTTTCACCACGTGAGGAAATCGAAATTAATCTGATCTGCTAAGGGGTATCTGGTCTTGTCCGCATTGGATGAGATACCAAAGTTATGGGCTATTAGCTACAAAATCATGTATTTATTAATCCGTATTTAAACAGCGTAGAATCTATTGTTTTGTTTCATTAAATAAAGTTCACTCTGTTGTAATATTATAAATGCATTCGAACCCTTAAATATTAAGTGATATTCGCCGTCCCCAGCCCCACCCACACTTTAACCTAAAAAAGTGGTAATTTTCGTATACGAGTAAAGACGTGACTACACAATGTTATGTTAAACGCTTTAAAGTCAATGTATCTTTCAAAAGACGGGATGTTGAAATTACACTTCTCAGATTCAATTGTTTTCTATCGGAATGTAATTAAAGTATTAAAAAATAATGTAACATTACGCCTATAATCCCCGAAGAGGTAGGTAGAGGAGTGTAGGACACTCCCACGTTTCACCAGTTACGTTTACATTCCACAATGGAATAGGGGGTGAACCTATTGCCATACACTGGCCATAAATCCAGATTGCGAGCCACTACTAGGAATTTTAACTATACATGCTCGTTACAAAAATCCAATAGTACCCGAACCCGGCATTTGAACCCTTGTTTGGCAGTCGCTCTTGCAGCCACTCGGCCAACGAGGCAGTCAAAAGTTTAAAAAAATATATATTTGAAATTTATTTTATCATCAGCCACTGAAGCACGCAAATGATGAAGATATAAAACACAATACTTAATGCCCAGAGCCGTACACATCTTTGTCGTAATGTAAATAAGATCTGTGTATTTAACTAATAAAATGTGTCGTTCTACAGCTACCAGAAAAATTTAATTTTGCCGCGTTCAAAGATCCTGAACACGTACAACCTGACCTTTACAGTGCTTGGGTTTTCTAAACGACCCTAACTGAATTATGTCACATGTTGTTGTGCAATATACTTTATTAATGTTACAATTAACGTTACTTGCTTGAAATATCTGTAAATAAAGTTTAAATTCAAGACATGCCCTGTTAATCCAGTAGTTGTTGACCCTGTCTGCCGAGACACTGGTTGTAGATTAGATGCCCGGTCAGCACAAATATTTGTGTGGTGAAGACAGGTGTTTGTTTGTGGTGTGATTTAAGTGGTCACGCTGGGATCTTCGGGTTTAATATGTAATTTTGCAAAATTTAATGACTCTTTTAAATACCAAAACTTATAAATTTTAATTCATATTACAATCGTTGCTTAATAATGCGGATGAAATTCTAGGATTTGGAGTAAGTGTAATTCTAATATGTGGCTATGAAAGGAGAAAAGCATTTTACTTGCACTAATAAGTTTGTAGGTCGTCCGTAGCAAAGCACGTAGCGCCTGTAGCAAGCTACATAGCGCTCGTAGCAACACGCGTAGCGGTCAAAGGACAGTGTTATGCTAGAAGCTTAATTCCAGGCATCCGTCTTTGCGGTTGGTTGTTACAATGTAGCGTTACACTAATAAATAAAATTTATATTCATTTACATAAATGTATATTTGAGTGTGTTCCTTCATGGTCACCATCAATATTCGTCGTCAACCATTTTTATCGTTTCACAACAGGAATCGGATCTCTTCTCAGATTGAGACGGTTTAAGGTTATAATCTACCATGCTAGCCAAGTGTGTGTTGGCCTTAAAAAATACAAATATTTTGAACAAGAGATTGTAGGTGGGGTTTTTCTGATCATCATTCATATCTTCATTATCAATGTTCATTCATATCATTATGAATGAATATTTGAGATTAAAAAACGATTAATTTTCTAATAATTTTAAGCCCCAAAACTGTCTTAATAATACGAAACGTCATTTAGAGCCACGGAAACCTGATATGAACAAACAACCGATGTCTGCAGTATTTGACCAAGCAGTCAAAATACTCACATAAACGAGTTTCTAAGCTTTTGGATAACTTACCTATATCTTATCTTCTACTATTTCGGGTAACTCATTGTCTCTTATTCTAAGATTAATCAATATTTTCACCGTCTAGACTTTTCTAGATAACTAAATTTTCCAATAAAGACACAACATTAATATGCAATTAAAAGTCTTTAATAGCGATATCAAATATGACTAATTCAATTTAAATCCATAACAAAAAAGAACGTTTATTCAAAATTCGAACACTAATCCTGTGTGTCGTTACTAATGTCACATGATGTTTACAATATTTGCAAGTATGTCTGTACGCTATTTAGAAATAACACAAGACAATCCTACGTTACCTTTCATTCACTTTGGTTCGTAATGAATTACTTGGAAAAACGTCTAGCCGCCACGCGAATCCGCGGCGGAGAACCTGTAATGGTTGGTTTGGTGTATAAATCCATTATTCTCTGTCAAAATTCAGTGAATTATTATCGTGTATACACACTCTGTATCACTGATGTTTTGTGAGTCATATGTTGGTATACGTTTGCACTTAGTATAAACACGATTGGTGACGTAATTGACGAAAAAATAATGTATATACCATGTACGGCGTTGACTTTTATCAAATTCTCAATAGGGATGTTTGGTAAAGAGTAATGAACGCTTGGAGACTGCGTCATTGGTCATGTTGGGATAAGTGCAACAGCCGATCTGGAGGTGTTGGGTTCAAATTCCGGGTCGGGTACTATTAGAATTTTTTAATATAGATATTCTAGTAGTGGCTGGGAGTCTAGATTTGTGCTCTGTGTATGGCAATAGACTCACCGCCTATTCCATATTGCGACGTAAACGTCGGTAAAACTACACTCCTCTGCCTACCTCTTTGGGGATTACAGGCGTGATGTAACTTATGGTAACTTTTGAACTTGTAAAAGTAGCATTAAACCTAAAGTAATATTAAAAACGTTTCTAAGTGATATTTTACTAAGATTTTCATATCTTTCTCTTAAATGTGTCTTATATATTGGATTCTGTCGGAACCATATTATTTTTATTATATTTTATTTCATAAGACTTACGACTATAAAGCTATACGGCTATTTTAAACAAGTGTTAAAAAAATGTTTTTTTGTAAAATTTATCATTATTAATATGCGATGCGAACAAAACAACGATGTTGAAATTCAAAAGCAAATTATTCATTAATGACGATAATCTTACAAATCACCGCAAATTTAGTAGAAAAATGGCCAGCCGCGGAAACCGGAGGTTCCCTAATGGTCGGCGTGATATCGCTCCATCATTCCATGTCAAGCGTGGCAAGAAATAAAAATAAAAGGTTATATAATAATTCGCACCTAATTAGCTCTTATTATTAATTTCAATAAAATACCGTCTCGCCCCAAGACAACATTACTACAAAAATATAAGCAAAAATGTTATTTATGTTTACGAGGATAATTGGAACCCTCAGGATACATGTATAATAAAATATGGTATGAAATCCTATCCTTGCCTTTTCACAGATTTAAAAGAACTGTCAAGCTAATCCTGTGCAAGAAAACTTATTATGAAAATAAGGGCTAATTAAAAGATAAAAGGACAAGGGCGTTGAATACAAAATTTACCAGACTGTTTTAAAACCCGATGTTATAATAATAAAAATAGATTTGGTAAGCGGGTGGCAACTAGATGATTGCCACACACGACAAGGTACCACGTGTGCCCATTAATGGACCTAAACCATACTCCAACGTGGCAAATTACATATTTTAATAGGTTGCGTCTTGCCTTGTATCATCCCCCGACCTCCCACAGCGTAAGAGGCGCTCTCAGTCTATGTATTATTGATAACCATAACCTTCATTAAGTGGACATGTAATACTCAATAAGTCTATTTGAATTTGAGCCTGAAAAACATACGTACATACCACTTTTGTACCAATAGGTTCAAAAAATCGATTACGGAAATTGTTTAAAAGCATTCAAACTATATATTCCAGCGACGTGGACAGATAATGGCTAATTAACAATAATTCTAAAATATGTATATCTACTGTAGATTAGGTTATATTTAATTTTTATTTCAACATCGTATTACTGAATGTAATATAATTATCGTAGCCAGAAAATAACGGATTTTTACTAAAACGTGACGCAATTGAACGTAGATATATTGTAAACGGATTGTATAGTACCCGCTCAGCGAGAAAAGGCGCTATCTTAAAAGCTTTTAGCCTAGCGGTATCAGCAACGTACTCGTATGACAGGCAGTTCCTCGTTATACGTTTAGACAGCGTCCGCCGCTGGGGAACGTGAAATGAGCGTATATTTTAAGGTAGACTTTACTCAAAACTATTCAGGTCACTTGCTATTTTAAATTAAAATTTTGTTTTTTATATTAGTTGTCTGTGACAAGTAGAATTATTTAAGAAATTAAATCCACGTTATGCTTATATTTGAATTGTTACAAAAAAAAAGGTTCTTTTAGGTAACCGATTTTATTTTATCAACTAGTGGCATGAGTGTCGATCACTTTTCAGTTTTGAATACATGGAGTTAAGTACTAAAAAATTTACTGCTTCACTAAGTTACAATATATATGAAGTATAACAGTTTGTAAATAACGGATACGAATAATAATTTGCTTAAGTAAGAGTATAAGATTTTTTGTAAGAGCGAAAGAAATTGTCATACGATTACTTTCCATGCCCTATTTCCATTTCAAATGCAATTATTTTCTTCAAATATCAACAAGACCACACTTGATATAAACAATTTCATCTAAAAAGGAATCATAAAATCTCTTAACGGTAAGCGGAGATATCGGGTAATGTGCATACCTACGGGGATTACAGGCGTGATGTTCCGTTTGTTGCATTCATGCACACAAAAAATGCGGACGGATTGAGAACCTTATTTTTTTTCACGTCGGTTAAAACTTGTAAAGGCACTCAAGTAGAGGATTTATTGCAAGTAATTCATCTTCACATAGGCTAATGATCGGTAAATTTGTAAAACATTTCTTACAGAAAGAAAGAGGTTTTATCAATATATAGCAAAGGAGCCTTTATTATGACTATTTTTCTTGTCATATTTCATTAAAACTAAATGTATATTAAAAATAACAATTTTTTTATCACTTAGATCCTATTGTATATACCTGTACTCATTTTCATATTATTTTTAAACGCATATTCGTGCAGTACCCAAATTTTTTTTCAAGTTAAACCCGAAATAACCATAAAACTCAGAAAATTTGAAAACTTCTATTTCATGACTTGTATTTAATGGAGAAAGTTGGTGATAACATTACCGCCTTTATATACATATAAGTTTAAGACTTTAGCTAATTTCCATATTTGCTTCCATTTTAGTAAGACAGTAACGAATTTGTTTTAGGGCGTAACATTGGTGTTGTCGCTAATTTCGTTGAAATTTTAGTTCTGGTTAAATCTTCTAATTCTGGTTAAATCTACTAATTCTGGTTAAATCTTTCTCAAATTTTATCACGTGTTAAGCAAATTAACGAATTTTTGGCCAATAGTTTGTATTTCCACGTCGTCATCTAATACTAAAAATAGCACAAAATTGCTCAAGTCAATTCTTTTTAATCCGAACGATTAAAGAAATGAATCTACAATAAGGGCGCTAAAATCAAGTCTTCTCACACGCTATTACTGACTTTAATCGCACACGAGCATACCCCATGCATTAATTTACATTTTCATATATTTGTGTTATGATATTTAACACTTTCATTCACGCAATATAATCTATGGTTCATAAGGTACGAGGTTTAATTTCTACCAGCTTCAGAAATGAAAATCATAATTAACATTTTTCGTGGCTTTACTTTCTGTTGACTCTGGTAGAAGCCGCCATTTTAGATTTGTTTCTAAAAATGATAGATTAAAATGCTTCGACTTCTGTCAAATCATAGACATGAGTAGCAATGAACGCAAGCACATTACACTAACTTGACATCACGCCTGTAATCCCTGAAGAGGTAGGCAGAGTAGTGTAGTACACTCCCACGTTTCACCGGTTTCACGAATAGGAGGTGAGCCTATTGCCATACACCGGGCTCAAATCCAGACTCCGTGGCACTACTAGAAATTCTAATTTATAAAAATCCAATAGTTCTGATCCGCGATTTAAACCGAGAACCTCTCGAACAGCAGTTGCGCTTGCAACAAACACGACCAACGAAGCAGTCAAATTACATTAAAAGGCACTACAAAGGCACATTACACTAAAAGTGCGTAATTGTTTTTAGTTTATAAAGCGATCAGAGTCCAACGTTTTTGTCCCTCTCTCATTAGCGCCGAAGGCCGTGTAACTTTATACTGTCTGTAATAAATGAAATAAAATCTGCAATAATTTCGGCGAGCACTCTAGCGACAATGAAAAAAATATACATTGTTTATCTAAATGAACAAACAGATCAAGGAATTTGTGGGAAGCTCCCGAGAAATTCCCTAAAATACCATTTTTTGTTGTGTGAGACCCCGTAAAATACGAATTAGCAATTCAACATATGTAGGTAGCAACAACAGAAATGATATTTGGGAACCGTTACGTGTAAATCGTACTAAAGTGTAGTGTTTTTGTTAGAACACTAGAACCAAACGGGCCTGTATTACAACGTTCAGTTGTAATTGCATTCATATGTTTACGTAGCAATATACCATTCCTAATATTAGTCCTGCAGATGTGTGAGCAAACCTAAAAATTTAATTGCAAGCCTTAATAACTTCTAAAACACCGTTTAATCCGGGACGCGACAAGATAAGCACTCCTGTCTAGCAAAAAAAGCTTGTTTAAAGTTGGGGTAATATTTTTTCTGTTACATGCACTGACAAACAAGTAAACGGTGCCTTGATAGTATGGGGTCATAGTCTCCTACGAATATTTACGAGATGCCACCAACGCTTTGGCCAGCTCTTCTCTAGACAACCGCAATCACGTTCGAAAAACAACAAATCAATACTTATCTTTTGATCTGCGTGAGAACCTAATATTGTTTGATAAATAACTAGATCTATCACATACGAGTACGTAAATATAGATAAAGAAAAAACATTATGCTGTCAAAAAAATTAAATTATTTTAAAAGAAAATTGAAATGTATTGAACTGAATGTAAAAATGTAAATTCTACAAAATTTGTCATATTCTATCATGATCGTAAGCTGTTCTAAGTTAATCTCCAAATAAAATTAACATAAGTAGAAAAAATTTACCGGTTTTGTACTGAAACTCTGCAATACTTTAAAATTTATATGAAAAAAGCTTTTAACAGTGAAATCTAATTAGTTGCACTAATATAA
>DWEH01000457.1:0-11739 GCA_018245815.1 Apyrrothrix aesculapus | reverse complement strand
TAGATTTTCTAGTAGTGGCTCGGAGTCTGGATTTGTGTCCGGCGTATGACAATAGACTCAATGAGACGTAAACGTAACTGGGGAAACGTGGGAGTGTTCTACACTCATCTGCCTACCTCTTCGGGGATTATAGGTGTGATGTTACGTTAGACGGATGAATGGATTGATTAGACGGATGGATTAGATGGATGGATGGATAGCTACTAAAAATCTAATTATTGGTAGAAAAAATTGGTAGAATAGAAATAGTAGTATCTCGTGTTATTGGTAGTATTTGTTTGTAAAAACAGCTCCGTTAGTAGAATCAAAGTGCAAATTGTTCCACTCTATCGCTGGTGATTCGATGTGAAGTTGTTTACGTAATCACTATGTACATTTTATTCCGTGCACACTTGACCCGGATTGTTCTCGCACCCGCATAGGATCGCACGTTGTTCCTAGACACGTGTCCACACGAGGAATATTTTATTTATCAAATGCAATTAGTTAATACGTGCGCGACTATTAAACTAGGTTGCAACTCATTAACTGGCGCTTCCCTGTTTTTGTTCTGCACGGATGTGGTTCGAATCTTCCTCGACGTCTTAGCAAAAAATGTAAAATGTAATGTTATTGGAGTATTAAAAACATATCGGTGTTCAAAATTAAGCATTCTGAGTCAATTTCTTAAATTGAACCATTAGGTAGCCGATTTGTTTTATGAAAAAATAATAGTAATAATATCTTGGGACATCTACACACACGGCCATCTGATTCATAACTAAGCATCAAGAGAGCTTGTGTTATGGTAACCAGACGGCTGATAAACTACATATATACATAGAAATGTATACTTATATAGATTTTTTTTTACACCCAGGCACAGAACAAATATTTGTGCTCATCACACAAATATTTATTCTGTGCGGGAATCGAACCCACGACCACGGCCAGCCGATGTCCGACAATGACGGTTTCTTTGACCTCGAAGTAACTGATAAGCTTCTTCTTAAGTTAAGTTATTAATTTTATAAGTTAATTTTGGTTTCGCAATTGCTAGAATTATTGTTTCTGACCAGGTAAATTTTCCTTTTAGATTTGCTACGCAAACTTTAAAATGTCGAAAGATACGAGGATACTTCGAAACAACGTGTCAGCAGTGCAAGATCAAGATCAAGTACATATTCATATTAAAAAGTTATGCTGTTTCTTCACATTACGATAAACTTATCCTTTACCTATCTTATTTCGGTTACTAGAGAATAGAGAAGCTTAAAAACTGAATATTATAATGTACGATTTTCAGGTTCTTAACGATTTTGATTGCATTCGAGGACACAATTAGCAAGTGAGCAATTTCGTATTTTACAAGTTGAAAAATAAATTGGCAACCATTTTAGCATCAACCTGGGAGTTTGTAGTCCCAAATTGCTGAATTGAATTTTACTGGGAAACGCTGAAAAATAGAATCAGTAACGAAGGCAGGAAAATTGCGAATTATCTACCCCAATCAGAACAGGTCCCCTGATACATCCCGAAACGGCTAGAAAATCAGTTTTACTTCGTATAGCTTCTCCCAGAGTGGATTGTGATAATTCAAATCATCAAAAAATTAAGGTGAACATAGAATTGAAAAGTAATAAAGGCTTGAAGTTAAGAATTCAGTCATGACAATACCAAACAATGGTGATAAATGGTTAAGTAGCAAGGGTTTGTCAACTGCAGATAAAAACAAATTCATTCATAGCATCATTATAAAGTATTAGTCGAAAAGGCGATGATCATGACTATTATGTACTGACCTCAATATTTACACCTTGTATTAATCTGATTAAATCAGACGTTTCACTACTGCAAGAGCTCGTGAAGACATGATTAAAATTTTGAATTCTTCTTAGCCGTTACATGGTTCCTTAAAAGCGCTCTCCTGAAAGAAAGACCAGCCTGGAGCGCAAGGCGTCAGGACGTAATGAGCAGGCACTTAAGACGGACAGTAGCCATTATAATTGCTAATGGCTCCACACTTCTCTTTGATATTTCGAAGAACGCCTCCGCCGAATTAATTGAATATCCTCATTCTCCTTAAGCTGGCGGAATAAAGTTCAATTTTTCCTGTTCCAGAGGAAATATAAAGGTGGTTTTATCGGTACTTAATTCATTATACGATCAGTGGCCTAGAGTGGTGGGTGGTGGGTGGGAGGCGGCGTTAGAGTATTGCTGCGGGTGGCTGGTTCTAATCGTAAAATATTATTGTTGGCTTGTTATTTACGTTGCGTGTCAATGAATGAAATTTTCTTTTGTTTCATTCCAATTAGCTTTCATTTTTTAATTTCAATTTGTTCTAGTGATGCTTTGTGTATTACACTCAGCTGTTGTAGAGGCATTTCGACAATAAATATTACTATTCTTATACGTTATTTGGATTCTTCCTACTGTATGACTTATGAAATATCTTTGTTTTTTTTTGTTATTACAACAATTCATCAATAAGTTAGTCTTACATACAGTCATACAATTATTGAACATTTCAACCAATTTAATAACATCTAATTAACCTTATAAAGGTTGAGCTGTGTAAGGCAATAGGAAATTTTTCAATATCAAATTTTTATTAGTCCTCAAAATGTGATCTACAGCGTGATCTATTTCTCCTTATCTTCTGCCTCCATTTGAGTTTACCTTACGTTATTCAAATTTGAATATTCCCACCTTGCAGTTACTAATGATTAAACATTAGCTGTACTGCAGGTATACGCTTCATTAGCATGGCAGAGGAAAAGTAGTGGGCATAGTGTGTGGCCCCGCCCCGTCTCGAAGAAGGCTATAATGTTATTACCAAGCCATTATATTTCTTCGCTTCGCTGAGCAACCGTTCCCCGGGTACTCGTTTGCCTTCGTTGTACCTTCTTTCTACGTGATTTAGTTTATTGTGAAAGATGTTAGCATATTTACACCTCTCGTTTTTTTGTTTCAGAAACATATATAGGTATAATAATTCGTTTTTAACATAAAGTAATCATAATCTCACAACATAATTGAAACATAAAGTTAATTACGTTTACTAATAGTAAAATTTACTTTACCATATCAACAATGACGGTGTTTCCCCGTAACGCAACATTCTCTCTCTTGAACATCATTTAATTCTCGTAAAATTTTTGATAACGGTTGAAAAACGGTTTTGCTGGCCTTCCACGTAGAATGTGATATCTTAGCGATCTTATCTTAGCGATGTTAATCCATCTTAGCGATGAATTAAGACAACTATTTTGAGTCTAGATGTTGTATGTTATGTTTATTTATATGGATATGTATGGGTTAGTGCTAATTCAAATCAGTTAAATGCAAATTTATTTTTTAGAATTGAAATATGTTTTTAATAATGAAAATAATCTACTTCGAAGGAAACTATTGACTTAACAAAATATCGACTAATAAACAACGTCTCAAAAAAGGGGATGAAGCCACTGAACACACAAATATTGCAGAAAAGCCAAGACGTCTTAAACTCGTCCGTAAATCCAACCGGGCGCAAGTATTTAATGAAATATGTCGCTACGTATCGATTGATTACAACTGCTTTTTAAATTATTCTCCTCCGTTGCCCGCGGCCGTGCGCCCGGCTTATACGTCTTATCATTGAACGTGCTAACAGAGAATATGTTTATAGAACTGTTTATTTTTCACTTGGTAATTTACAAACAAATCTACTTAGTGTTGGCGAAAAAAAAACACATGATCATGGACTTAAAATTAAATTCGAAACATAAATGAATACTACAGTCCTAAAAAGGTTTTTAGGTTTCTTTACATAAAATGGAAACATTGTCACAACTTATGTACGTGTAATAGTAAATAAGGGATTATTAAAACCAAATTTAGTAAGGTATATTGCTTCACTTTCAAAACGGAAGGTTATAATACAGTACGTAGAAATTTTAGCACCAGTAAATGTGCCGAGTAAAATATAAGGTCAAATAGATCAACAAAGGTCACTGCCCTTCATAATTGTTTAAACTTCGTAACGTATTTTTTAAACCTTACAACTGCAAGCAACAATCAAGAAAAGTTCAAGACGTCGCATTAAAAATAATAGGCGGCATCCCCCACAATGGAATCATTAAAACTACACTCACCCCAAATTGGATAGCGTAATACAAATCCAAGTACATCCTTACATCATTATCGCGGCCCTACAACAATATCATTTTCAAAAAAAAGGCACGCCCTCAAGTCCCGCGCGAGGTCGACCCCGAACCCCGAGAGCCCGAAACATCCGACCCCAGCTTACGTCACGCTCTGTAGCTAAATACACGATAATGTTGTAATCGTCTTACACACTACAGAAGCAATTTTGAAATTACTGTCGAGTGAAATAGGTGAGTTGGTTAGGAAACTACTTGTAATTGTGGCGACCGAACGTGGCCTCTTTTTGAATCCTGCTGTTTAGTTGTGCCTTCATTAGTATGTCCTTTTGAGATTCTTATCTAGGGTCTATCTTATGATACAATATTAACATTATTGATATTTTAATGGAAGTGCTATTACTAATTATGATATGTAATGAGGTGTGATGCATCTTTTTTACATACAAACAACGTAACTAGTATCTTTTTTATTTACATAGACATAATTTTCTGAAATAGTACAACAACGAAAAATCCCTGGAATATACAAAAAAATGTGTAGCCTCAGGAATTGAAATATTATTTTGATCAAATAGTGAAATGAGCCTAGCATAGAATCGACAGCCCTAGATAAGTAGACGTATAAAATACAAGCAGTTAACATGAAACAAACAGCTGTAATAATTAAATAAAACTCAGTAATAGCTTCATGAAACAATACGTAATTACGCGGCTGTGTTATTCCGTAGCAGCTCGCAACACGTTCTGCTCATATCGTATAATGGTAATTGAGATATATTGTTTCTTGAAAATATAACAATTGGTCATTTGGCTTTAATTGATACATTCAATGTACTCGTTGATAGTGAATAATACGATGAAATAGTTGCTTGAATAATCGACAATTTTGTAACAGCTGTGTTTGTTCATTTCACACAAGAAAATTTTATTAAGGGGGCACTTGCTAACTAGAACGATGCGGCAATTTGGGGATGGTCCTCATTAGTGGAACGCAATGTATTAAAGAATATAAAAACGTATTAATGAGAAAGGGCATGCTCCGATGGTTCAGACATGTTGAGAGAATGGCTGATGAAAGAATGACGAAGCAGATATACAATGCGAATGTTGTCGGACGCAGGTGCCGAGGCAGGCCAAGATTCACCTATCTTGATCAAATAAGCCAGATACTGGCTGATGGGGGGGTCAGAAGTCTCCGAAACCGGCGTGTATATATGAAGAGATTGATGAATTTAGAAGAAGCTCGGCAGGTCTGTAAGGATAGAGATATTTGCCACTCGGTGCTCTCTGCCTACCAGGTCAGAGCCCTGGCGTGAAGATATGTATGTATTAAGACGTTGTGTTTTACGAGTAGGCGCGTCACCAGCGAGCTGAGAGGGAATAATGCTATGCGGAAATAATG
This sequence comes from Apyrrothrix aesculapus, assembly GCA_018245815.1. Taxonomy (NCBI): domain Eukaryota; kingdom Metazoa; phylum Arthropoda; class Insecta; order Lepidoptera; family Hesperiidae; genus Apyrrothrix; species Apyrrothrix aesculapus. Next base: position 6,210 of record DWEH01000457.1, on the reverse strand, counting down.
CAAATGTTCAATCACATGTTTTGTTAAAAAATGTATAAACTAGTTCCTTCGCGTCAGCGTACCCACAACATGTCATAAGACGGTTCGGAATGTCGGAATTCTATTTAATGTCTTTAGATACTTATCTCACTGAATGAGAACTTTACTTATTTTCATTTAACGTAACATCACGCCTGTAACCCCGAAGAGGTAGTCATAGGAATGTAATACACTCCCCACGTTTCACCATTTACGTATAGGTCCCACTATGGGATAGGAGGTGAGCCCGTTGCCATACATTGGGCTCATATTTTCATTTACATTAGTCTTACTTCGGCTTCGTACGCTGAAATATGAATAATCTAAGTATTATTGTGTAAGCACAAACTATCCTCATTTTTAATACTCGATTTAAAAAGAGTATTTATAGTCCCTATATTTATCTAGATTCCAGTTGTACGTACCAAATTCCAAAAGAATTGCTTCAGCCGCTTAAACGCGAAAATGTAAAAGAAGAATTGATGAAGGCTTTGATTAAATGTACTAAATGTATTAAATGTATTAAATGAATTGAATTAAAATTAGTATTAAATGAATGTACTGGGTTCATTAATAATTTTTTAACTTCATCTACTTTGATTTTTTAAAGTAACATCCTAAGGTAGCGTTATAATCCGCTACTTTTTTTAACTCAATAACTACGATAATTTTAAAACACTTGGAACAGGAAATAGTATTATTTGTTGATCACGTGCGCTCATTTAAAAAATCGTGCAAGTGATGACCTTTTACTGATATGATGTATAATCTTAATTCATGTAACCTTTAAAAAAACGGATCTCACAGAGGAGAATTTCAAATTTAATGTTTACATTTGAGTGAACCGAACACAGAAACTTTTTAAACGTATATGTTTAAAAAAAAATGTGAGATACAAAAAAAACAAATATTATTTCTCTGTCTACAAAAATAACCTCTGAAAACAAAAGAATATTATAATAATATAGTATATTTGTGCTACAACGTAAAAGTAATGTCAAAACAGTTTTTTTTGCATGACACCATCATAATGTACATATTTTGCCAAGTCGTCAATGACAGCACGAATTCATTCTAAAGGAGAGAACTAAATTTTATGTGAGTTACGGAGAGTAGAGGTAAGGCGAACTACCTCCGTGCATGAAAAATTGTCCGGCAGAATGCGTTAAATTAGGGTGGCGCTACTGTCGCAAGGGGGTAAATTTTAAAGAAAGTACCAAAAGTATTAGAGCAGGGCAGGATAATAGGATTCACTCAAATGTTTTGGACTTCGTCAATAGTTGAGGTTTAGTATATAGTGGTTTTATTGACTACTGTAGTCGCACTTTTTCTACTTCGGACACTTCACTCCGGCCACAACTGCTAAATTGCCATAATACGCTTTTTGCTCGCAAGCGCCATTGTGGTGAATTTATGAACTGTAAATTACTGCTTTAAACTGGATATTTTTTCAACATATCCCCTATATCAGATAGTCTTCCTAACCTTTACACTCCATAATTCGACCTATTATTCTGCAGTTTTATACTCTATGGCAGAAAGCACAGATTTTGAACTATTGAGAACTATATAAGAGAAGAAATTGGGGTTGGAAGTAAGGCCTAACAGCGGGTTCGAACGGGTTGCGGGTGTTATTACGAATTCTTAACAAAATAATGTCTTCGTCATTTAGTTTCAATGTGAGGTTAAAGATTAATGTTCTTATTTATTATATATTAGCTAATACCCGCCATTTCGTCTCTGTTGTTAATGGTATTAACGAAATATTTTATGTAAAGAGAAAAAAATAAGTCAGAAATATGCTTTGCTAATGTTAAAAATTCGATTCAAATTGTAGTTTCGTTACAACTTTATTAACTTTACATTAAATGAAGATATTATATTTTTTTAAACGTGTCTAAGAAGTAAAACTAAAAAAATTAGATCGAAATCTATCCAGCAGTTTTTGCATGATGCGCGCACAAGGGCAGACCTCTATCATTATATTTATACGGATTAAATAATAATTATAGTAATCAATCCAGATTGAACATTACTTTGAATTTGAATTTAAAATTCTAATTTTAGGTCAAAATTGTAATGAATATGGAATAACTTGAATAAACATATTGTTTCCTATACATTTACTTAAAACGGACATAAAAACGGGTAATTTAATTAAACATGTTCAGGTGTGCCTACGCAAGTGTATACTTAGTTGTAATATTTTTCTACATGAGCTTCGTTTTGTTAGTTAACTGCAGGTGAAACTAACGGTTAGCTATCATTCAACAATTTAAACCCATAATTCGCCAGTACTGAAAGTTTAAAAAAATATTATTACTTTATATTGTCTTTGATTTTTTCCTGTAGCGTCTGAAATTTACTCGATTGTAATGGGTTCTTAATCGAAAATCGATGTTACAGCGTTGCGATTGACATTACTTCACTAGAGCGTTAGGGTCAACTGTCACCTGTTAAATGTTTTTTCATATCTGGAATGAATTAATCGTGATCAACTGCAGATCGAGGGGTCCTGGGTTTGATTCCCGGGTTGGGTACTGTTGGATTTTTCTAACTTAGATTATCTAATATATCTATTTGTAGTTGTGGCTCGGAGTCTGGACTTGTGCCCGATATAATTATGGCAATAGGCTCACCACCTGTTCTATTGTGGGACGTAAACGTAACTGGCGAAACGTAAGAGTGCACTACACTCCTCTACCTACCACATCGGGGATTACAGGCGTGATGTTTATGAGAGAAAGAAAGGATTAAGAGTTGTTAGTTGGAGACAATGCAATAAAAAGCAACAATTTGATAACTGCTGAAATACAGGAGTCCTCAAATGGAAGGATAATCTTTAATAAGTACAAAATATTTCATTGCTAAATAACCGAGAGTGAAATTGAAGAAAAGGAAAAACGGTTTTTTTGCAATCGGTGCTCACACAGTGCGAATAGATGACGAGCAGAGTGGGCTGTTTACTGAACACATTAGCTACGAGTACATGCATACGTCATGAGACCACACACCGCAACGACGCAAAAATATTACTACCTGTGTTGTCTTTTGTTATTATTATTTTAATAAAGCGAGCATGAGTCAATTGTCAATTAATTACCAGCGACGTCGGTGACATTTGTCTATGGGCGTCCGACATCTTGGACTTCATTTCATATTCATAAATTATTGTCTATGGGCCTCACAATAGAACTTCAATTGGTATTGGTATTATCAATGTCAGTTTTATTATTTATTATACGCGTTACTCTCTAAAGGCCAGATAGCGAAATGAAGTGATCCGCAGAGGACCAACTTATCGTCATATCTCAAACGAGAAAGCTGAAGTGGCAGTGCGGTGGTCACATCTGTCGCGAAACTACCGTTGGAGTTGGAGTAGATATATTCTAGAGTGGAGGCCACGCGATGGCAGACATAGCCAAGCCATAGACAAGCCTTCCAGCCAATTTGAGTGATGGTATACGCACAGTGACTGGCAGTGGTTGGAAACGAAGAGCTGGAGATTGAGCTCAGTTGCCTGCTATTGAGAGGCTTATGACTAGCAGTGGACCGGGACAGACTGATGTTGACTGTATATATGAAATGATGACTTGCTTATTTATATGAAAGTTCTAGAACACGAGTAGGCAACCCTCCTGATATAAAGTTCTTTTGCAGCCCATAGACGCTGACATCATAGATGTAAAAAACCTCTGATTTTTTGCTTGTTGAAAATACCACAGACAGTTTAAATTATTCGAAAATGGAAATAAATTGAACTCGAACTCAAGGCTTCACGTTACACCCTTCTTTTGGAATTACCGAATAATTTGTAGCGTTTTATAGTTAACGGTTAACGAAATATTACTACATTGAAACTTGATTATAAATTGACCAACAGTTACTACGGTAAGAGCCGTTCCCTAAATACGCAACACGGCAGTGCGCCCAGCCAAGTTCTTAACTCAAGCACAAATTAATTTCAGTCGTTAAGTACATGTAAATAAATTGTTTTTTGAGCTTTATTAACAAATAAATACATCTATTTTGACGGTTTAGCTTGTGAACTTCATTCTTGTGAGGTGCAGAGTTTGAATCTGTGGCACGCAAGTCTAACTTGGAAAATTCTTTATGCACATAAGATGAGAGAACACAATGCCTCTTTTACATTCGCTGGATGCCATAGAGGGAGTTTTAGTGCGTAGAAATCGTGAATCTCTTCATTACCAAAATACGGTCTACTCCCTCGTTGGTCGAGTAGTTGCAAGCGTGACCGATCGAGAAGTCCTGGGTTCAAATCCCGAGTCGGGTAGTATTGGATTTTTCTAACTCAGAATTTTTAGTTAAAATATCTAGTACTGACTCGGAGTCTGGATTTATGCTCGGTTTATGAAAATAGGCTCACCCCCTATTCCATGGTGGGACGTAAATATAGCTGGTAAAACGTGGGAGTATACTACACTTCTTCGCCTACGTCGTCAGGGATTACAGGCGTGATGTTACGTTGATACCAAAATGCGGTGTTTGATATGTGATAGACCTGTCTCCCTATTTAATCTACATTACCATTACAAGTTCCACATTTGACCCAAATTGTTTGTAAATTAATCAAGATAGTAATCATTTATAAAGTAACAGCAATCAATCTTGGTTGAGTTGAGAATAGAGAAGATTGTATCTTGGCTCATTAATAATGCGGAATTGATCGTTCGATAACTTCACATGAGTTAATGACTGATCCTTTCGTCCAGTGGTTATTGAATCTGCATATGAGCCATGATTGTAGGTTCGATTCTCACCGGGGACAAAATACGAGTATTTGTGTGCATATTACGTAAAGTTACATCAAAATAAGTAGATACGTGTGCCGTGTACCGGTAACCTGGACTTTTTTTCCAATATACAAACATAATAACAATATAATAACATACAAAATTCATAAATACTTGTTGTTATGTCATCTAAAAACTGTGGTGATAATTACTGTAACGGTTAAGTATCGATATAGTCCGTTTCTATCACATCTCGATTACTTTGCGGGGGAATGAGACAAACATAACCTTCATTCGGGGTTTACGACCAACGCAGAGAATGTTTTACTAAACTAGATGTCATAATACAGAATGGCCGCAAGTAGCAAATATTCATTAGCGATTCTGCGCTTAGCCCGGCTCGTGAAGCAATTCATCTCATTAAAAGCCTTCGTAATTACTAACCAGTGCCTAAAATTATATTAGAAACGTACCTTATATCACGCCTGTAATCTCCGAAGAGGTAGCCAGAGGAGTGTAGTACGCTCCTACGTTTCACCAGTTACGTTTACGTCCCACAACGGAATAGGAGTTGAACCTATTGCCATACACCGGGCACATATCCAGACTCCGAGCCACTACTAGAAATTTTAACTGGGAATTCTATTCAGAAAAATGTCAATAGTACCCGGCCCGGGATTTGAACCCAGGACCTCTTGATCGGCAGTCGCGCTCGCAATCACTCGACGAACGAGATAGTCTAAAAACGAAATACTAACGAAAACGAATAAAATTACATTATAATGCAGTAATAAGCTTGTAACTACCAATTTCGGTAGAGTATCACATGTTAATTTATGACTGTGTTAAAAGTGCTTCGCTCATATAAAAAATACTTCCGGAAGCAAATAAAGGTGATACAAGTATCTATAGTTTTTGAATAATTCAGTAGATTGTGATTTATGTACAGAAAGATAAACGCCGTATCAGCTACATGGCTCTGGTTTTAATTCGTTCTTATTAATTTATATGGAAGTCATGTATCGTACTATTAGTTACGGTAAAATGTGGCCGGTTTTGAGTACTAATGTTTTATTATCAAAGCGCTTTCATGTCTATTGTTTGAAGTCTATATTGTTGCTAAGTTTAGAATTCTGTGCTTCTGCAATTCTATGGTAAGATGACGGACCGAATGGGCATGGTATGTAGCTGCGTCTGTTTGCCACTAGGCAGCAGCTATTGCAATGTTATTCCCGCTGACGAAGATCGGCGACTCATTCACCAAATCTTAAGGTTATCGTCATTCCTTTTACTTACAATTCCTTTTACTTACAATTTTACTTACAATTCCTTTTACTTACAATTTTACTTAAAATACTTTTTCATCCAGTTGCAGTTGCTAGTTCGCTCTAAACATTCGCGTTCACTGTGGCAATACAAATACATTTGGTAGTAATAA
>DWEH01000456.1:0-11741 GCA_018245815.1 Apyrrothrix aesculapus | reverse complement strand
GTGCTCATCACACAAATATTTATTCTGGGTGGGAATCGAACCCACGACCCCCGGCGCAACAGTCAGGTTCGCTAACCGCTGCGCCAACGGGCCAAAATCTATATCAATATCTAATCATTAATCTATCAAATCTATCCAACCATCATTTAATAACTATCTATCGACGCTACCGACCTCTATCAACCAGATATCGTACAGGGCTTCATCTCACCCCGTATATTGATAGTATTAAGTTCGATTCGAGTACGGACCGCTCATGTTGGCGCCGGCCATGACGCCCGTGACGCCCGTGAACAGCACGCCGAACACGGAGGCGAAGTCCACCAGCTCGCCGTCCGCCGTGTTGTAGTCGCGCGCGTACCGCGGGTACAGGTTGTCGCGCAGGCTGCCCAGCGACAGCCCCGTGTACCGGAGCTGCGTCGTGTTCACCAGCAGGTTCGTGTCGGGCTTGTTGATCTGGGCACCGGCGGAGGGGACGACACATCGAACAAGGCTACTAGTCGTTCAATACATTGTTAACCCTAAAGGTAATATTGGATCAGACAAAAATTCACTATCAGATTCGTGTCCGACTTGTTGGTCTGATCGAATCAAACAAGAACAGCAGTCTTAAATTATCAATCCTTATATCTTCAATATTAGGTCAAACGAAGAATTCTGCTGTAAAGAAGAATTCTGTTAAATTCTTTTTCGATAATTAAAATCAATGAACGTTTTTGATTTCTGTATACTGATACTTTAAATCCCCAAAAGAAGTCGTACCATGCCGGGAGCTGTGATGAAGAAGCTGAGGAATGCGCTCGCCAAGCAGACCAGCATCGTGACCCAGATGGCGAGGCTGGTTCGAGCGAAAAGGGACGCACCCGCCAAGGAGACGCTGAGACCTACAGCGTTGAGAGTGGACCGGTACAGGAAACAGTACCAGTCGCCTTTCGGGAGACCCGGGCTGTCGCCTACAAGATAACCTGGAAATCAATACAAAATTTGGAAAATTATAATCCCTCCTTGACTGCCTCGTTGGTCGTGTTGGTTGCAAGTGTGACTGCCGATCGAGAGGTCCTGGGTTCCAATCCCGGGTCGAGTACTATTGGATTTTTCTAAACAGAATTCCTAGTAGTGGCTCGGCGTCTGGATTTGTGCCCGGTGTATGGCAATAGACTAACCACCTATTCCATATTGGGACGTAAACGTAACCGGTGAAACGTGGGACTGGACTTCACTCCTCTGACTGCCTCTTCGGGGATTACAGGCGTGATGTTATGTATAATCCCTCTAAAATAGTTGTTCAATATATGGATACTAAATAAATGTAACAATAAAATAATCGGCGTGCTTGTATGAAGGGACTGATGAATGTACGGTAAGCACGTCAGGTCTGTAAGGATATAGATATTTAGCACTCGGGACTCTCTGCCTACCCAGTAAGGGACCCGGCGTGATAATATAATAACTTTTGATAAGCAAGTTTTTCAATTTTGACATTAGATGTCACTTGTTATTTTGCTCACGGTTCACTAGTCAATATTTATTTGTCCTTTAAGTAGGTACTGCTACTATTTGATATTGAATAATATTTGATAATTCAAATAAATCTAGAAAATACTCAAGAAAAAAACGTAACGTCACGCCTGTAATCCCCGAAGAGGTAGGCAGAGGAGTGTAGTGCACTCCCACGTTTCACCAGGTATGTTTACGTCCCAATATGGAATAGGTGGTGGGTCTATTGCCGTTCACCGGGCACATGAGAGGGTTAAGGCCATAGTCTTCCACGCTGGCCAAGTGCGGGTTGGCAGACTTCACACACCTTGGAAAACATTTTTTTTTTATGAACTCTAAGGTTTGCAGGTTTCCTCACGATGTTTTCCTTCACCGTTATAGCAAGTGATATTTAAACTAAAAACGCACATTTTTAAAGAGCTGCGCGCCAGGATTTGAACCCGGCCTCCCGGAGTGAGAGGCTGAATTTCAAACCACTAGGCTATCACTGCTATCAGTTTAGTTTGAAGGTAGCCAAATTATCAGCCCTCGATTCGCATTCGAAATCGATAAACGTAACGATAATCTACGTAAGTATGTTGATAACTAGCCACGCTTGTATTCCTGTACTTCAAAGATACATATACTAGGTACACGTTTGAAAACATGGGAATTCAAACTTATTCCTCGGGGAGAGAAACGAATCTTTGATTGAATTTGGGTAACCCTGTAATCCTACATGAAATCGGGTTAATATAATGTAATAAAATATACCTTGTGAAACCAGTATAAGTTGGGGAGATGGACATGAAATTATTAGGACAATTTAGATAGGTTTCGTAAATATTCATATATGTTTGTACTTCATATGTAGAATGATGAAATATTTGAAATAAAACTGAAAACAGACAGTACAAAAATCCGTTGATTCGACTGGAACTGTCATGTTAATTGTTTAAGCACGTTTCTTACTTTCTATTTACCATGAACGCGTCGCAGTACTGAATCTATTGCCTAATTCTGACTTAGCATGAATTCCGGTATTTATTCTAGTATTTTTTTTTTACAAAAAGCGGCAGAGAATTTTAATAATATCACATGAAGTCACAAGCACCTCCTCATATCTATATATGACCATATCAACAATACAGTCAATATTTATTGAAGAAAATACTCGATTCGCACCATTCCTCTCCTCTTTATGAAATTGCATATTTTGCCACCAATATACGAGGTCCTTAAACAACTACATACAATATTATTGAAATTGAGTTTGCTTCAGGATGCTAAATTAAAATCCTGCTTTTCTAAATTGCTCTGAAAAAGTTCAAGCTAAGACAATTCCTTACAATTTCCAAAGTATTGAGCGTTATATAACATGAAGTATCTAAAGCTTAACTTCAATTTAAAGCCTGCTATATTCCATTATCGGCTCCCGGCGAGTGCACTTAGACATTATTTACTGCACGGACGCTTCGCGTTCTAGAACATTTTCTCTTATTTTCATCATGACTCTAAATGTTGTACGACACTGGTGAAGAGATAAATATTTATCTGTTTTATACATTTCTATCTTTTCCGCATTAGATATTTGTTCAGTGTGCTAGTAGTAGATATCTATAATCCAATAAATATGAACTCGATAAAGCATTGCCCGAATAAACATGCTTTGGAAGTCCCAAATCAATTATCTTAATTAGTCACGTAATATACAGTAAGTCACATTTAAAACTTATGAATATCTTTAAATCATTCGTCTATAAATAACGCATTGTGTGCATGAATGTACATTTATGGTGTGTACGCGAGTGTATATTAGTTACATTATGTTAAACTCTTAAACCTGCCAAGCGTTAAACATTTTTCAGGAAGTAAAAATTAAGTCTTATGGACTGTCCTTTATTTTATTTCACCAATCTAAGTCCGTATATTCTTGTGATTTTAAGACCGCGCATGGTATATGCATTCTCACGAGGCCGTACCAGCATGTGTTAAAAGAACAAACTCGAAACACGTACCGTCGCGAGGAAAGGTGAGTACAGAAAGAGAATTCTATGAATATGTAAGATGAAACATACATCATTTTTGTTGAACAGAAATAATACAGAATTATTGTAATTATTTCAATTTCTGGAGACGTTGGTCTATCTAGTGACATGTCTTAATCATCTGCAAAGTAATATCCCATGTTAAGTATAATTTACTAACTTGACTGCCTGGGTACTGGTACTGGGTCGGGTTCTATTGCATTTTTGTAACTTAGAATCTCTAGTAATGGCTCGGGTTCTGAATCTGTGCCCGGTGTATGGCAATAGACTGATCACCTATTTCATATTGGGGCGTAAACCTAACTGATGAGATGTGGGAAGCTACTACAGTCCTTTGCCTACTTCTTCGGGGATTACACGCGTCATGACGTTACGTAAGTATACTTTCCAGAAATTTAGAACTCTTTTTAGTAACAAAACACATGTTCAAACTAAAGTTTAGTGTATTTCATTTGTGGAAGGGAGGGCGAATTCAATTTACCAGTTTCGGTGAAATTCATTAAAAGTTACGGGACCGAAATTACAAACATGAGTTAATCCGAGCAAAAAGCTAACCTTTGTTCTGTAATTAATTTTATAGCACAAACAATTTATTGTAATTAATATTTGTAAACATCATAATTACATTAAACTTCTCTGTAGTTCCACTGTTAGATATAAGTATCTTTTCGTTAAGAGACATCGTAGACTGTGACCTTGAAGTGACATTTCAAGGTCACGGTCCATGAAAGCCCAGTGTCTACGAGAATCGCTACGAGTACTAAGAGTGCTACGAATTGGTGCTTCCGAAGTGTTAGACAACATTATGGACAACTATAAAATGTGTAAGTTTGCGTGTTTTACTTCACCATTACAGCAAATGGTATTTAATTATTAAACGCATACAGCTGTGCAAAGTTACAGTTACGTGCCTAGGTTTCAACCTCAGATGCCTAGAATGAGAGATTGAAACTTCAACCACTCGATTTTATTGCAGATTTTATACTGACATTCTTGAGCTAGCTAACTGAATCGATTGTTAATATCGGAAGTGAACATGATGGTATATACCTACATGCAGTATGCACCGTTCGCACTATCATATGCGCATGCACACAACGTGCAAAGTATACACCACCATACATATCACTACTAACGCTTGTTTCACCTCAACATAGAGCATCTTGAGTACTATGAACTCTGTCATAGTTAGCTGTAAAGTCCAAATTAACTCTATCAGCATAGTACTAAATGCACAAAAGCTTTGATATTCGTTGTATTTACAACACGCTAAGCATAATGTCCTAAGTTTGTAACATCTGCTATCATAAGAATATTCCCACGGGATAATGTGGAAAAATAAACACTACCAACACGTACTGGGATGCAGAGGTGTTAGGAGTAAAAATAGAGTTTATTGACAATGGAATTACATTAAAGCAAAAGCAGGAATGCGAATGAATTAACAAGTACCATGGTTTCGTTCGATGAAGTATTTTGTTTCCACCGTTAAAATGCTTGAGAATTAAGTTAGTACCTTTTTTAACATATTTATTGACGCATAATAAATAGCAGGAAGTTATATTTATATAAAAGTATATTATCGAACAACCTGTCAAGGTTTTTTGAAGTTTTATTTGTCGAACTTGTTTTGTGTCAAAATGGATAACGTAGAGAATACTAATGTAACTGCACCTCAGATACTTTCCACGAATATTTAAAAAAAAATCACTCCTGCTTTTTCCGAATAGAATACATTTGCACCACCACCCTTACGCCTTCTATAGTAAAGGCTACTCAAAGCGAAACCTACGTTTAAAAGGTGCCTTACGCAGGCCAAGCAACCTAATCCCTTATCTGTGATACGGAGAAAACAACAAAGGCCGTGGTAAGCCAGTTGAATCTCGAAATAACTCAAACTATTCAAATTGTTAGATAAGCTCTCCTAACTCGCCAACTTCGTCACTGCGAATGCCAATAATGCCCAATGAAGATCGCAATTTTCAAATTGTATACCAACCCGGACTTGACCCGCGTGGTAGACAGTCGCCTTAACCATTGTCCTTCTGAGAGGCAACGTATGGCCAACAGCGGAACAATCAAATGTATGATAATGATTACAATTACGAATTCATAAATCTGTTATCTGCCTCGTTAGGGGAATGGTTGCAAGCGCGACTGCCGATCAAGAGGTCCCGGGTTCAAATCCCGAGTCGGGTACTACTGGATTTTTCTCATTTACAATTTCTGGTTAAAATTTCTAGTAGTAGCTCGGAGTCTGGATTTGTGCCCGGTGTATGGCCCGGCTCACCCCCTATTCCATAGTGGGACGTACATGTAACTGGTGAAATGCGGGAGTGTACTGCACTCCTATGCCAACCTCCCCGGCGATTACGGGCGTGATGTTGCGTTTATGTTACGTTTAAAAAACTGTACCTATTTTCCGACACTCGGCGCTCTCTGCCTACCTGGAGGGAAGCGTCTTATCGTATGTGTTTTCATTGAAATTTATTTAATGGATGCAGTACAAGTGTTAAATATTTCCGAGTTACCGGAGCACATATTTATACGGGCATGTTCAGTGCATATTACTCAGCTCATAACTGCTAGAATCGCGTGAGCACTCTCGCGGGAGTCAGAACGACATTCTATTATATGTACGCTCAAGCCACAAATAGGGCTGTACAGCTTTTTACCAACAAATATTTCCAGAAAATTATTTGGAATATGTTGAGAGATGTTCAACGGATATGTCGGTCGTTGACATGTGTGTAAACAATGTATGTACTAGCGCAGCGTGCTATAAGAAACTTCGGTCTTGCATCATTTAAGGAAAGAGATGTGGATGAAGCATTTGAAACAGAAACTTAAGCCCAGCAGTAGGATAGTTGTCAATATAAGGCAAAGACTTGATCGATTTCAAATTAGGCAGGACTTCGTAACCCACCAGCTAATAAATATGCACATAAATATATTGATGTTTTTTAGGTCTAGACACAAAAAATACTTGGGCTCATCATCGAAATACCTGACCTGGGTGAGAGTTGCATCTGCAACCACCAGTCCTGGAGTCAGGTACACTAACAATAGACCTACGGACAAGTGTAGCCTGTATACATATATATTTCCTTGAAGAATGACGTGCAAAATAGGAGCAAGTTAAACACGTACAAAATGATTGATCATTGCATTATAAACGGTGACAACGGAATGTGCGGGAATTTTTTACATACAGTATAATATTGGAACATAATATTACTGACCCGTTAATAGTTAACATAAGGATTTATTGTGTCTGGATGTAAAAAATAGTATTTATTTACATGTACATACACAGTTTATGTAGTAAGACAAGGATTTTTATAAGTATATATTTATCGAGAGGTCCTGGGTTCAAATCCCGGGTAGGGTACTATTGGATTTTTCTAACTTAAATTTTCTAATAGAAATTTCTAGTAATGACTCGTAGTCTGGATTTTGCCCGGTGTATGACAATAAACTCACTACCTATTCCCTTATAGGACGTAAACGTAACTGGTGATACGTGGGGGTGTACCATACTTGTTTGCCTACCTCTCCGGGGATTACAGCCCTGATGTTACGTTAATATTTATACATATATCATGTAATTTATCACTCGTCCAGTTAACGTAAAATAGGCTCTGCGTACTTTGGGATCAGATGGCCGTGTGTGATGTCCCAAGGTATTTATTATAACAGTTCCGTTTAAAGTACCGTACATCCCGTACCTAGTATTCGCCCTTGTAAACAAGTTGTAAATATAAATAACACCAGGATGGCACGAAGAACGAGAATATTCTACTCATATTACATACAAGTAGATCGTAAACGATAATATCACTAAAGCACTCCCTTAGGACCAAGCGACAATGTTCTTGTTATAGGAACCACAACCCACTATAGAGCTGTGTAACGTCCTTGTCTTTCGTGATAAAAAGTATTACGTTAGTCAATATGTTAGAGCCTGTTAGTCAGGAAGTTATGTTGTGACCAACCCAAAAACTATCACACCTGAACAGCTAACGATGTTACGTTAGCTGTTCAGGTGTGATTGTTTTCGGGTTAGTTAGTCAATATGTTAGAACCTGTTAGTCAGGAAGATATGTTGTGACCAATCCAAAAACAATCACACCTGAACAGCTAAACTTTCTGTAAAATCTATCAACACGAAAATGAGCATTGAGAGAACCGTTTTACAGTGGAAGATATGAACGAAAACAATATTAATACATAAGAACAATAGCAGAACAAGATTAAATAAAATACGGAAACACTAAAACACTCTTTCATGTTCTGAAATTTATTTCCAATACACGCACATCACTATTTCATTACAGCACGTTGTTAACTGGAGATTAACTGCTTCCACTGCAACGGTTACGTAACGTAAATTTCCACACGTGTAAATCATTTTGGGAGATATATTAAAATTGTTTCAAATATACGTAGTTTCATATTAAAATAGTTGACTGCCTCGTTGGTCGAGTAATTGCGAGCGCGACTGCCGATCGACAGATCTTGGGTTCGAATCCTGGATCGGGTACTATTGGATTTTTATAACTAGAGTTTCCAGTTAAAATTTCTAGTACTGGCTCGGAGTCTGGATTTGTGCCCGGTGTAATGCAATAGATTTAACCCTATTCCACAGTGGGACGTAAACGTAACTTTTGAAACGTGGGAATATACTACACTCCTCTGCCTACCTCTGTGGTAATTACAGGCTTGGTTCATGATGTTACGTTCATATTAAAAAAGTAACATAATAATATTACCCATAAATAAGTATTTTAATCCTTCTCGTTCTGAGAGGAGACTCGTGATCAACAGTGCAACGCTAAAAGAGTTGAAAACGAAGATGAGGATGGCATTTTAAAAACTTGAGTTTAAAATACAATGTGGATCTACATATATCTATTTAGACAGTGTGAACCTTTTTGAAAACTGCAGCTCTTTTTATATGCATCTCAAACCATTGTATAGTGTCTATTTATTTTTCTCTATTGTACTTTCAAAAACAAAGTCTGCCCTTTGGCAATGAAGGCCTTTGGCAGAGAAGCAAAACGATTTGGCCTCCTAACATCAATGTTGCGTAATATTTTTTTTTAAACTGTCACTACTTCATTTTTTAATTGACTTTCTGTTCAGATTTAACAGACATACATGTGTGATTGTGTCTTTTACATTTTTCAAATTAAAACTAGAGCATTGTATATGAGCTTCTGGTTAAGCATAAAAGCATGCTGTATAGTTTTTTTTTTACTTTTTGAAATTCAAGTCATAGGAGAATACAAAATGTGTATGAAAATTCGCCTCGTCTTATAGACGACAAGCGGTTTCTGGTTAGTTTTGTGACGTAAGCAAGTATAATATTCGATAGTCCTATAGGAGATCGTAGATAGAAACCCAAAAGCCCGATAGACGCTCCTAATGAGGTGAATGATCTTGCAAAGACTAAGATTCTAATATTATGGCGCTTAATATTAGCGCACCTGAGCTACAAACCACTCGTTTTCTCTACATACCGAAATCTCAGAATTGTCCATTACACAATAGGACTGATCACAACAGTGATTAGAAAATAAGATTTAAAATAGATTATCCAATATTATCAAATTATCTGGATTAAAGGATTATCCAATATTTCTATGTCTACGCCTATTTTCAGAGTTTAGGTGATTTTTATAGTTCCCTAAGAATTGGCGAAGACATCAGAGACAATTATAGTTCACTAACAAGTTCATTTATTTATTGAATAAATAATGTCCTGCTAGAAACCAATCTCGGGTTCTCGATTTCTGTCGGTTTATCGCCATTTTATTTTGTCTTTAATTTCTAGTACAATTCTCTATCTATAGACACATATAATACAAATACACTAAGTTGCAACCTATAACCCATGGACATACATGGAACAAAAACGTATCATCACGCCTGAAATCCCCAAAGAGGTAGGCAGAAGAGTGTAATACACTCCCAGGTTTCACTAGTTACGTTCACGTCCCACTATGGAATAGGGGGTGAGCCTATTGCCGTAAACCGGGCAGAAATCCAAACTCCGAGCCATTACTAGAAATTTAAATTAGAAATTCTAGCTAAAAAATCTAATAGTACCCGACACGAGATTTGAGTCCAGGACCTCTAGATAGACAGCAGCGCTCGCATCAACTTGATCAACGAGGCAGTCAAGACAAGAGAAAAAAAAACAAAAAAACAAAAACTTCCGGACGAAAAGATTACTGGACAAAACGCGTATTTGCAGTCAGAAGCAAGATTTAACGGCACTTTGTTCAATGTATTGACATTAAAGCAATTGGAGTGGGAACCAATCATAGTTTCTTCAATATTAGTTTCAAATTGAAGTCCGTCCGAGCACGAAGTTTAATTGGTCGTGTTCGACCAAGTATGCTGGATTGACAAAAACATACAAACAAAGTTATAATTAACGGCTACTGGCTTTGTTATACCTACCACACAATTCCACCCTCACTTAGTGTTCACTGGTCAAGAACAGCGATAGACATTAAATCCGCTATTTATAACTTAGCTTTACGTTAAAAATAAAGAGTAAATAAAAATATATAGGGAACACAATAAATTTAACACGTTGAGGTTGTATTCATTTTTCAGATTTTATATACGTATTATTCAAAGCATTTATAACAAAGAATAAAACTGCGTTAATAATTTTTAAAGCTATTCTAAGACAATGTTAAATTTGTATAAAAAAATAACTCGACGATAGACTACTAGTAAATGTAAATGGTATTGTACATACATCCATAAATACATACAAGTATGTTTATATTACATTAGTACCTACATAATGTCAAAATGTTGCATAGTTTTATAATATGATAGTAAACTGTATCCAACATCAAAGTCAGTGCTTAAACATTAATTATACGCAAGACAAAACATCTGTTTTACAGAACACACCTGTTTTACTAAATCGTGCATTTTCCACTACATGGAAAATGTTAAACAATGTGTTAAGTAAAATAACGCCTGGTACATTAGGGTGACGGATGACGCTAGCGTTGTAGAGGTGACGGCAGAGAGTGCCGGCGAAGGGTGACCGTTGAGGCTGACGGTTGCATGAGCGACGGCTAACGTGGGCTGTTCTATGTGTGACATCTAGCAGAGTTTTAATTTAATTTGATCAGAAATCACGTTATACGTTCAG
The DNA here is from genome assembly GCA_018245815.1 of Apyrrothrix aesculapus. Taxonomy (NCBI): domain Eukaryota; kingdom Metazoa; phylum Arthropoda; class Insecta; order Lepidoptera; family Hesperiidae; genus Apyrrothrix; species Apyrrothrix aesculapus. Next base: position 1,034 of record DWEH01000456.1, on the reverse strand, counting down.
TTTCGGAACTTATTGTTACATAATAGACGTAAACGTTACCTTCATTGTTACGAGATCCATGTCAAACAGGGCGACAAGTAGAAGTAACTTTTATGTACTTCACAGCCAATGAGCGGAGAAAATTATTGAGAACTCTAATTGACAACCATTTTTAATATAACATACATTTTACTAATAAAACGACTTGACCAAAACTAATGTTGTAAGCGGTCCATTTAAGAGTCCGTTCAATTGTCCGTTTAATATTTCGCTAATAGTCCGTTTAATTAACTAAAATATTATTCTTGTATGTTCTTTTAATTGTTCGCTAACAGTCTATTTAATAGTTCGCTAATAGTCCATGTAATAGTTCGCAAATAATATCTTAAAATATAAATGTATTTTTAATCATTATTTGTAGTTATTTTCATTTTATCCCCAAGGCAGCCCAAAGAGATGAAAGTCAAGTTTGTTTTACTAATAATAAACTTACCCTTGCGGTTGTGTTGCTACCTGGACCCCTACATTGCGTATAATGCGACCTAAATTGCCTGTCGTGTCGGCCCAATATTTCAAAAGTAGGAACGACGTTTTGAATTTTGTTACTACTTATAAAAGGATTGTATAGCGTTTTTCTTACAAGTCAAGTGTTTTAATGTCTTTAATAATAAGAATAGTTTTAGTTAGGTTTGTAATTATCTATTTATTCCGTAACATCATGCCTGTAATCCCCGAAGAGGTAGGCAGAGGAGTGTAGTACACTCCCACATTTCACCACATATGGTTACATCTCACCATAGAATAGTGTATTATAATAATGATATATTAATATTATCGAATTAATTGACGACTATTCTGTATGTTTATTCTTGTTTCTATATACATGGCAAATACCGCTTGCTACAGTCGGAAGTCCGAAAAGATAACATAATTAAAATAAAATTTACTTTTTAAAAATTTAACAATTACAGTTTAAACCTAAACTAAGTCGTCCTAACGAAGTTTGATCGAGAAGTGAATTAATTAATCTGAAACTAGAAGCATCACGATTGACG
>DWEH01000455.1:0-11746 GCA_018245815.1 Apyrrothrix aesculapus | reverse complement strand
GTCGCTCGGAGTCTAAATGTGTGCCCGGTGTATGGCAATAGGCTCACCTCCTATTCCATGGTGGGACGTAAACGTAACCGGTGAAACGTCGGAGTGTACTACACTCCTCTGCCTATCTTTACGGGGATTACAAGCGTTATGTTACGTGATGTTACGTTTTTTATCTATATTTGTCCAGCCAGTGAGAACTGCTTACTATTTATATTCGAAGAAACTGAGAATTAGTGTATTTTCTCTTTAGATTGCATTAAGTTTGGTTCAGTTAACAAACAATTTTAATATTCATATATTACGTCACAAATTTTAACTGTAATTTTTTCTGCAGCAAATATATTATAGTAGCAATATCATATCTGAAGAGCTTCTAATATGCAGACTGTTGTCACATGGTATCTTGACAAGCAGCGAGCAGGAAGCGGGGGGAGGAGGCACAGTTCATTACTCGCACATCAAACAATCGCGCCACCGCCGCCATCTTGCCGGAAGTGATGTCACTGACGTGCCACGAATCACTTTGATCCTACACAAAAATAACACTCCGATTCAGGCCCCAGACCCTCCGGAGGCTGAGGTCGCAAATGTAATTGCTTTTTAAACACTATCTCTCCGCTGCATTGCGGTAAGCTGCTGCAATCATCAAAGAAAGATTCCGCAATTATTTTCCCAGTTAGCTGAAAATGTTTAACGTTTTCATATAATTTTTATTCCACGAACGAATATGTGTTTACATCAAACATAAATTTACCGTAGCAGTAAAAACTTTAGTATTCCGCTGTGAACAATCTCTACATGTCGTAACCGTGAACACATAACTGTGCACAAGCTTCCTTGCCTTTATGATACTTTCGTATGACATCTCCCAGTACAGCGTTCATTTGGTTTTTAAGCGGTTTTTAGCTTTCTGTAATTGTCTATGAATTCACGTTCTCGTAAATCTTTAAACCAAATTTATGTTATAAATTCTGAATGTTTAATTTATACTTAATGGCCATATTAAAAGTACAGTAAGTGGCTAGTGAAGGACTACCTCCATATATAGGTAGGTTTAATTTAAATGCATTACTTATACATATATCGAAAAAAATTAAATTCTTTTATGAAGAAAAATTATGAAGTATAATTTTTATTGTTCAATGAACATATTTATTGTCGGTATTAATTTACGTAGATATTAGTTAACAATAAACATTAAAAATAATTCTCTTTTACATGCCATAAACAAAACGCAAAATCATGAGCCCCGATCAAGCCCCTAGTCCGAGATAACAATACTGAAATCAGTGTAAATACGATTTAAGTCAAGCATCGAACAGAATAAATATTGAGGTAGGGAACATATTCAATTACTAATAATATGATGTAACGCCCACCAGCTCCTTTATTTTCGGGGTGCTTTGTGCAATTTTCGAACGCCCTATACCTAATGTAAAAATATTTATGAACCATAATGGCAGACACATCTGTCTTTACAAATTTTTCTTTATTTCCCATTAATATGTCATTAGTTGATTGCAATGGCGGTATGTTGATAGATTGTAAAATATAAGTCGTGTAATATACGTATTGTAAAATAGAAGTATACCTGTGTTGTGAAAAGTATCCTTGATCTTGACCTCGAATGTACGATACGATAGTAAATTTTGTTAAAACGGTTTTGCGTCGTTTTGCCCCGTTGGTCAAGTGGATGCAAGCGCGACGGCCGATCGAGAGATCCCGGGTCCGAATCCCGTTTAGTGTACTATTGAATTTTTCTGACTAGAATTTCTTGGCATAATTTCTAGTAGTGGCTCGGAGTCTGGATTTGTGCCCGATGTATGGCAATAGGGTCTCTATCTATTCCATGACGGGACGTAAACGTAACCGATGAAACGTGTGAGTGTACTACACTTCTCTGCCTACCTCTTCGGGGATTACAGGCGTGATGTTTGAACTCAGGACCTCTAGATCGACAGTCACGCTTGCAACCAACACGACCAACAAGGCAATCTAATACGTAGTTAAATTTTTTTTTTTCTATTTCATGTCTAAGTCTATTAAGTCAACTATTTCATGTCTAAGTCTTTACAGACGTAATGTTATGTTTTTGATGTCACGTTCTTACATTGTAACAATTGCACTAAATAAACGTAATGTCGAACTGAATTGAAAAAAATACAAAACTTGTCAATAAAAAATTTGATACTGCTTTAACATTTAACACTAGACAATAGACAACTAATCCTAATGTTCTTTACTTTGTTTCTTTTGCTTTTCCTTTGTTTTCCTCACACAAAATCTCCGTGCACTTTTTATCAAACCCACGCACCGTCGCACGGGCGGATATTGACGCGTTCGTTCCAATAAATCATTCAAACAACAAAACGCAACACACTAAATCATGTGACCATTCTAAGCGGTTGACTCCTTAAGTCGGATATTTTTTAACATCAGACACCTACCTACTTAAAAGTGTGTCATGACCCGTCAGTAGACAAAGGGTGGTCCTTAATTGACGAAAACGGGTCCCGGTTACAAAGACGATAGATGTCACACCCTATCAACAGAATTAACGCCATATTATATATACGTTTAAAAGATTACACAGGTGTCCTGATAGTCGGGTCGGGTTACGGAATGAAAAACGTTGCATCTCAAAAGGATTTTAATTAAATGTAAAAATGTGTTTTTATTTAGAAAGACCTGTCGCTACCGCTTGTCGTATCTCTCTCTGATGATATGGTTCTGCTTTTTCCCACACAATCTCTTTCTAAACGAATATAAAACTTGAAGGCGTTTAATATACTTAATAATCTAGTACAATAAAACGTAACATCACGCGTGTATCTCCCCGAAGAGGTAGGCAGTACACTCCCAGGATTCCCCAGTTACGTTATATGGCTCTTCATGGAATACGTGGTGAGCCTATTGCCATACACTGGACACAAATCCAGACTCTGAGCTCCTACTAGGAATTTTAAGTAAAAAATCCAGGACCTCTCGATCAGCTATCGCAAATGCAACCACACGACAACGTGACAGTATTAAGTGTACCTAGTACTGCTTTAATAAAACAGCATTAACTGAGCAAAATCTCTTTTTTAACCCAGTTTTTATCTTTGATCGTAGTAATGACTCAATTCTTCTTAGACATTTCATTACACAACATCAGGCCTGTATTTCCCCAAAGGGATAAGCAGAGGGATGCAGTGCTCCCACGTCACAACAGTTATATTTTTAATCACCGGCTACGCAGTGATATGTATTTCAAATTCCAATATTCGAAACGGAAAATCAAAATGTTTTCTTAATAGGTACTATACGAGTAATTGAGAGGAAACACTAATAAACAAATGACCGCTTCGTTGAACGAGTGGTTCCAAGCGCCACTGCTGATTGAGAGGTCCTGGGTACGATTCCCGGGTCGGCTACTATTTGGTTTTATAACTTGAAATTCCTAATAGTGGGATGAAATCTGGATTTGAAAACCGGTTTATGGCAATAGGCTTATCTCCTATTCCATAGTGAGACATAAACGTAATAGGTGAAGCGTGGGAGCGTACTACACTATTCTGAATACCACTTCGGGGATTACAGGCGTGATGTTACGTTAATAAACATTTAATTTTATTTGTGTAATCATTTCATATTTTAAGACACGATAAAAATAATTTCTGTCGTTAGTTCCACAGTGGAACTAAATACTAAACAACGTGATATCACCATTAAACAACCATCTTCTCATATTATACAATTAACCTCCATCAAGGAAACGAGAAAGTCATCGACGATGCACTTTGCCACGTCTCGTGTTACCTGTCACCTACAGCCATTAGCTGACCTCCCACGCTCCAACTTACCCCATGAAACTTACCCTCTACATCTAGCAAGTCTACACACATGTGTATGCCGTTTGAAGAAATGTTCATGACTTCTATGCTCAATCGCATAAGTGTGATTATTGAACAAACTTTTTGTTTGCAAACTGCATTGACGATCGACGTCTGGTGACCCAAAACTTGTCATTTCCTCCGTGATTACTCCCGTAAATAGCGCTCCGTTTGTCGCGGTTGACAAGGAACATTGCTTGTCATAAGCGAGTGTCGGTTTCGATATTTCGATATGTAGGTGTTTTGTATCAACATATTCGCTCCCTTTCAATTTGTACGTCTGATCGTCTTGTATACTAAGTTATTATTATTCAAATGCGAATTTTCATTCGCTATGTACAAACACATACAAACACATAAAGCAAGGTCGGAAAATGTGAACAAAATTGATTAGGTAATTGAGAAATGAATAAATATTTATTGGAAAAGTTATGCGCAAATAAAATCAGTAATTGCAAACAAATTATGAATATTATAGCAAATTGATCGCGATTGCCGATCGAGAGGTCCTGGGTTCAAATCCCGGGTCAAGTACTATTGGATTTTTCTAAAATTTGAATTTCTAGTAGTGGCTCGGAGTCTGGATTTGTACCTGGTGTATGGCAATAGACTCACCACCTATTCCATATTGGGACGTACGCGCAATTGGTGAAACGTGGGAGTGTACTACACTCTTCTGCCTACCTCTTCGGAGATTACAGGCGTGATGTTACGTTTATTATAAGATTCGTAAGTTACTCTATTCAATTATTTAGTTGCATGGGATTTGGGCGAGACAAAATTGTGATTACAATAGCGTCGTTCAAGAAGCATTGAATACAGTTGTGTTCTATAACTTACAAGGCTACTGTTTAGTTATAAAGAATTATACCAGGAAACAATTCAAAAATAACTTTCTTAGCTAGACAAGCAACACTCAAAACAAATTAATGACGAAATAACCAAATTGCGGTTAACTCGAACGCACTTTTGGACCGCTGAAGCTCACAATAATCGTTGTGAAAGTGTCCGGAAAAAATCATGAGTTCCTTCACACGAAAGATCTTGTTCTGTACAATTCGAAAGGAAAGTGACAATTACATTACTGTCCTCAAGCGAGTGAACGATGTAATATAAAAACGTAAACTTTGTGCCTGTTAGAGAGTGTTGAATGTGAAGAAGCACGAAAGTCTGTAAGGATAAAAATATTGGGCACTCGGTGCTCTCTGCCTACTCCGTAAGGGAACTGCCGTGATGATATAATAATGATATAAAGGATTTGTATGCCTATGTCAAAAGGGGTAAAACTGGAATGTTCTAGAATTATCTAAATGATGATAATTAATACTACAGTGACTGTCGATTATTATTTTTTAGGTTGCTTTTTTTTCCTTCACTGTCGATTTCACTGTTTAAATAAAGTCACTTAGAATTATTAGGCGTTTTTGTTTCAAAAGTTTATCATCGTCGCCGCTAGTTGGCGCTATTCGGCAATAGAACAAGTGGTTAATTCATGCAATTCGAATAACAATGCTCATTCGCCGCAGGAAATGACAATTATTTTTGATCCATACCTTAAGGACCGAGAGAATGGCTCCTCTTTCACACGCGCAAAATCCGAAGGGCCCTTTGTATGCACGGACACGACGCGGCGAGACAAAAAAATGTCCATTCACAAAAATAGGTTAGTCGCGAAACATATTCAGGTGCATTGAACGCATACGGACATAATATCCACAATGTACTATTCATTTTAACACGTATTTTTATGCTCACACAGACCAATTTGGCATGCGCTCGATGTCTTCGAAACCATTCGTTACATTTAAATGACACTAATCATGAATCGTGTCATGTTGACTCATTGATAAATTCACAGGTAAGTATAATATTTCAAAGTGTTATATATTGTTTTATTCAGTGTTGCTTACGCGCAAATTTTGGTACTAGGGACAGAACTGTCGTAAATTAATATTAATTTGAATATATATTGTCTTTGTTAAGGAGCATTATTTAATTACTGACTGCGTCGTTGTTCAAGTGGTTGCAAGCGTGACTGTGAATCGAGAGGTCCTGGGTTCAAATTTCTTGTCGGGTACCATGGATATTTCTAACTTAGAATTTCTACTTAAAATTATACTAGTGGCTCGGGGTTTGGACTTGTGCCCTGTGTATGGTAATAGTCTCACCCCTTATTCTATGGTGGGACGTAAACGTAATTGGTGAAACGTGGGAGTGTACCTCACTCTTCTGCCTACCTTTTCTAGGATTACGGACGTGATGTTACGTTACGTTATTTAATTGTACGTTTGTAAAACTAAATTTGGTTTAGATAACGAAACAAGTAACGAAAACCCCAAGTGTACAGTCAATAATGACTATTAGGGATTGCAAATTTGAAAATCTGCAGTATAGCTAGTGTGGGTAACAGTATAAAGTTCTTATCTTACAATGTGAAAAAGACCCTAATTAGTTCAATAAAATTACAATCATCTACACCTATGCAATTAACGCAATAGACAAATTTCTAAAATTGTATAGCACGTCAAGCAAATTAGGAAACAAAAATTGAGTGTATACGCAGCGCAAGAACGAACGCTGGATATAAGACGGGCGGGTACAAAATTAAAAAAAAAAAACGCGAAGGAACAAAGCCACGCTGTCTGCCAGTGGACAGGTATATGACGGGGCACATTTTATTGGTTTTCCGAAACATTCCCTGGCCTATTAATAAATGAGTGGCGGAAAAAAAGTATCCGTAGAATCCATTTGTCAGGAGGCCAGTGATTTATGGGCAAGGACTTATGGGATTCCTAGAAGAAGAGCGTTTTGTTCTATTTGCTTACCTGTCACTTTGATTTAAAACGGGAATAGCTCGGTCCCGGGGCTAAAACACCTATCCTAGTGATTTATTAAACTATATGAACAATTATTCGCATCCAAAGATATGTTAGTACATTTTACGTGAGACAATTTCATCCTTTTTAATTTTAGGTAACTCAAAGGATATTTTGAAACTATTTATATCCTGAAAATATTTTTTCAGGATATTCGAGATAAAACTATCTCGGTTATCCTGAAAAAATATTTGTAGTCTCGTTTTAAAGAACGCTACTTTATAAAGAGGTAGGCAGAGGAGTGTAGTACACTCCCACGTTTCACCGGTTACGTTTACGTCCCAATATGATTACGGCATCATTGGGAAAACTCGTATTATATCTCAATATATCATGTTTCATTGAATATCTGAAAATAATTAATATCACATCATTAAATATAGTATATGTATCATAAAATATCTTACTAAGTCATAAAAATATATGGTTAAACAAACGTAACATCACGCCTGTAATCCCCGAAGAGGCAGACAGAGGAATGTCGTACACTTCCACGTTTCACTAGTTGCGTTTACGTCCCATTATGGATTGGGTGGTGAATTTATTGCTATACACTGGGCACAAATCCAGACTCCGAGCCTCTACTAGAAGTCTCTACTAGAAAATGTAAGTTAGAAAATCCAATAGTACCGGACCCGGGATTTGAACCCAGGACCTCTCGATCAGCATTCGTGCTCGCAACCACTCGACAAACTAGGCAGTAATACAGTTAAAGAAATTTAAATATTGGAGTAACACTTAACTTTGTCAAGTATCTGTAAATAATCTAAATAAATTATGTACATACCGTTCCTACATCATCATCATCATCATCAGCCTATACCATTCCTTACAAGTCTTAATACTATATTGCTTGTTACCGTTGCGTATTTTGACAATTATTCATTTAGTACCGTTACGCAAATCAACATGTTACATGACAGTGTACTGCACCCCTCTGCCTACCTCTTCGAGGATTAGAAACGTGATGTTACTTTTTTTAATGAAGGTGAAATATCAAGCTATTGGGCACATTCCTTAAATACTTCACAGGTAACATGACATTATCTGTCAGAAAAAACAAAATGATGGGATCGTGAAACACAACGCTTCTATCGACAGCGTGAGTCGTCATATCTTCGACAAGCACATTATTAAGGTAACAACTATCTTGTACGTACATATAAGTGTAATACTGATCAAGGAGTTTTAGTACATACTGTGAGTGGAGAGAGGGACATATGGAGATAATGTCAGATGAAAGAATGACAAAACAGATATAAATACAATGCGAATGTTGACTGACTGCCTCATTGGTGGAATGGTTGCAAGCGCGACTGCAGATCTTGGCTCAAATCCCCGGTCGGATACTATAGGAATTGATAAATTTAGAATTTTTAGTTAGAATTTATAGTAGCGGCTCTAAGTCTGGGTGTGTGCGTTGTGTACGGCCATAGGCTCACTAGCACCTATTCTATTGTGGGACGTAAACGTAACTGGTGAAACATGGGAGTGTACTGCATTCGTCTGCGTACTTCTTCGGGGATAACAGGCGTGATGTTATGGTATGTGGATAGACACAGGTAACAATGGAGACCAAAGCTCACCCTAACCTGCCCCAAATAGGTCAGATACTGTAGAAGAAGAAGAGAGTAATGTAGAAGAGAGTAACGAACGTCAGGTCTGCAAGCATAAAGATATTTGGCACTAGGTGCTCTCTGTCTAACTCGTAAGGAACCTGGCACGTAGTTATAATAAAAATAGTAATAATATTACATTATAACACCTATTGACTTATCATGTCCGATTTTTTCAACAAGGTGCATTGTAACACTAGTTAAATATGTTATGTACTGATTTGCACCTAAATCACGGGGCAACAAACTTTTTTACATGACATCGTTGCAAAAGGTTGACAGCATTAAACAGAATATCTGATAATTATCAGATTTGGATGGATGTCAAAATGTTGCTTTAGTTATTAAGTCGTATTTATAATCTTGATCATCACCATCATCATCAACCCTTTTCATGTTTGTACAGCTGGATACAGGTCTCCTCGCAGAATGAAAAGGTTAAGACCATAGACTGCCATGCTAGCCAAGTCCGGGTTGGCGGACAAATTATAATGTTACTATCGCGAAGTAAATACAATAACCAAAGCGTCCATTCGTGGCAGACACAGCGACTGCGTCTATACGTTACACCACACTTTCCATTTCTACGATCGCCGATACGGAATGTATCCCTCGAAAAATAAAGCAAATAACGACGAGTTCGATATAAAACAGCATTCCCTTTCTTCATGAACTGGACAGTTCATGGACTGTTCAAATTACCGATATCGCTTCGTCACGCCGATACGATCGATCCGTCGTCGTCGGTATCACACCGCGATCGCGCCGCCAAATGTGCTGACGTCACGTAGGTGTTAGTTATCGAACGACTTTGAGAATATTACACTATCGGTGCTATTTGAGAATATTCCTCTATCGGTCCGTATTAACGTAAGCCACTTTATTGTTTATTTAATTTTTCTTGGGCGAAATGTATGAAAATTGAAACAAAAGTTTTGTAAGTATACACGATGTCTTTGTAATTAGACATTAAAAAAGATTTTCCTGATCTATTCTAGTCAATGACCATTGATTTTAATACTTGCCAGTTCTAAGTGGTTTCAGACAAAAAATATTTTTCTTTCTACTAAGTTAGATACCTAATTAATCATCAAAATAATATGATTTCCCAAGAAATACTTGATCTGGGCTTATCCTAACGCAATGTCCTAAGAGTAACCGTCCCCGGAAACCCATTGTTCAATGAAGCACCTACAATATTGGACCGCGCCAAATCTCTCGTCTAATCGAGAACGTTCCAGATTATGTTCAAACAAAAAAACTGCTGCTAATCCGCGGCTTCTTTGATTTCACCATCGTACAGAGATAGCACCGTGTTTGTTTCTGAAGAACATGTATAAAAAAATGTAAGGATTATTGATTTCTGGGAAAAGTCGTTCGTCTGTAAGGATAATGTTCTCTTACGGACCGGGAACGAATTACTCGTTGAGGGATAAACTCGTCTCTCATTTCGCAAGAAATCTCATGATCAGTAATCCGAGAAAAAAATTACCCGCTTACTCAGAAGTCCATGCTGATAAAATAAAATACTTACCTATCTTTATTCTTATATAACACTCACAAATTACCTACTTTGGAACTAATATATCAATCTTACCCTGATCACGGCGATAGGACCGACTTAACGAAAATTAAGACCGACTTTATTATTGGTACAAAACGGTGTTTTAAATGATTATCAATAATTAACAAAACAGCAAAAATAATTACCCGGGTTCTCGAAAAGAAGAATTCGACAGTGGATTCTTAATGAAATAAGACGGAGCGTGAGCGATCAAAATAATAATTAATAATAGATCGGCATGGTGTGCCGTGTGATGGATCCTCGCACTTAGTCATCGCGTTTAATTAAAAATGGCGGCCCAAATTAACGGTTACATTTTAAAAAATCCAACTGCGTCTTGTCATTAACACTTTGTTCACGTTTTGTAGTTATGTGTTGAGTCCCATTGTTACGCAATTCACGTTTGAAGGCGGCGAGAACGTACCTATCTAAAAGTGGACAGATGGTATTGCGATATCGTTTTAATCATCAATCAAACAGTTTCAGCGTTTCGTCAGTTGCATTGTGGCGTCGATTGCGTGTCAAACGTTAGCAATTCGTTGATAAGCAACACACTGACCGAAGCCCACGTTTCCTTAAGCTCGTATTCGCTGACACATTCCTTACAATAAATATGAAGAAATGGCAAAGATAAAAGAACGGGCGAATTCATTACAAAAGATTAGCAGACCCGTGTTGTACAAATTAAACGTGTGTTACACAATTAAGTGATGTTTATAAAAAAAGCAATACAAAAAAATTTGTTCTTTTATTATCAGATATCGTGACGCCAGGTTTCTTAACAAGATAGGCTGAGAGCTGCCAATTCCTATTATCTCCATCCTTATAGATCCGAAATATTTCATCTATGTTCATCACTCTCTTCAGGAGACTTCTGACTCCTCCGTCATCTAGTACCTGACCTATTTCGCCAAGATAAGAAAGTGAGCTGTGTCTTGGTCTGCCTCAGCATCTGCATTCATTGTTTTATTATTGATTACATGGAATATGGGAAAATTAAACTGTAATACTTACAAGTAAATTCGACTTGAAATTAACGATAGATATGACTGAAAAATAATATTCGCCCAGATATAAATTAAAACTTGAAGGAAACCGTTTGTAATCGTTGACATATTATTAACTAAGGTAAACGATAAGGTTTTATTTCACCAATGTTGATTATCCCTTCGATCAAGTACGTAACAAAATCATGTTTTAATTATCGATCCAACGCCGAGCACGTCAGATGGTTTCATAATTAGATTAGCCGATACTTCGATAGCTGGTACAGCATAATTGCGGTGCGCATCGAGTGAGGGACGCGGCGGGGTGCCTGCGCCTGCGCCGACCGATGGTCCCGGATTCATGTCCTATACTGGATACGACCTATTGGAAGTACATTAATAGTGTGATACCAGAAGGTATAGTTTATCAAATATTATAAGAATAATCGCTGTGTGCAATAAATTATAGAGTCAGTAAAAGTCTTCTGCGCCTGCGTCGTCTCATAATGTACATATCCAGTATCCAATACCTGTGTTCATAATCACCCACTGTCTTGATGTTCCACAGCTATAAATAGATCTCTTTTTATAATTTTCATTTTTATGGTTATATTCCACGACGCAGGCCAAGCGCTGGTTGACAAACTATACCTATGTTAATTTTAAAAGCACTGTCCCATCTTAAAAATCTGTCATTTCTACTATCCGGTTATTATCCATATACAATGTCTATTCCTTTGCGTAGTTCGGAAAGCTGTAAGTATTCCTCAATATGCTTCGCTAACTCTACGTATATGATAAATAAACGTTAATAAAGTATCGAAACGTAATCGAGATG
>DWEH01000454.1:0-11747 GCA_018245815.1 Apyrrothrix aesculapus | reverse complement strand
CGTGTGCCAGGCGTCTACCCCCGACTCCCCTGCGGCGGATCGATTGCGGTGGCTCGGCCTCCGCCGTCGTCGCTCTGCCTCCTTCTTGCGCGCCATCAAACTTGCTTGCTATTTTGGAGATGACCCACACAAGAGACTGATTGACTGAATGTATAAATGAATGACTGACGGTTAACACAGGATTGGAAATTAATGTTCTTAATTGAATTTTTATATGTTCTAATTCTAACTAACATATTGTAGTCTTACACAACTCTCTTGTTTTCATTTTTTAGTGTAAAAGATTTTATGAAATTTATTTAAAGTATTACATAATACAAGCCTGTTATAAAATTAAACGGGTCGACCCTGACGCAGGTGACGGAGTTCAAATACCTCGGCCAAGTAGTAACTGAGCGCCTAAAGGACGACAACGGAGCCTATGGAGTCATGGACGTGTAATCTGAATAACAAATAATCTTTTGCTTTTTTTGTACTCTGTGGCATGAAATGTCAATGTCACATTTATGTCAGATCTGTGAAAAGAGGATTGTGAAGGATAGAATTTAGCAAAAAGTTCAAATAATCGAGTTTTGTGTCCAAAATGGCTGCTTGGAACGTTAGCGATGCTGACATAATCCGTCTACTAGAAAACAGCGACCAATCGAGTTCCGAGGACGAAGATGTGGTGAATTTCAAACGTGAGTCTACACCAACTATTATTTATGAGACTATCGAAGATATTAGGGACTTTATTCAGGAGGATGACCTGCAACAAGAAGAATAGCATTCTAACTTGCTCGTTCATGCAAATATATCCGGAGATCCCCGAGTGGAAAATCAATGGTCGTTTCAAGTAGACGACTTACCCTCAGAAATTTTTACTGGTTGGAATTATCTCTCTCGTCAATATGTTCACTTTGACATGAACACAGATATATTCACTATATTCCGCCAAATTGTGGATGATAAAGTGATAAAACTAATGGTGGAACACACAAATATTTACGGCAGAAGACTGAAAGAGAATGCTTCACAAGAATTTAGTAGGATCAAAAGATGGACTGACGTAACAGAGCATGAAATGCTAAAATTCTTGGGCATGGTACTTTTCACGAGACTTGTCAAATTACCCACAGTTGAGAGTTACTGTAAAAATAACCCTCTATATTTTCATCCCCTCATGCATAATATATAATTATCCTACAAGCGTTTCTGTGTTTTATTAAAATGTTGGCATTTTGCCGATAATGACGCCCCGAGGAATGATGATAACAGGCTTTATAAAATAAAACCACTTGTAGATCTGATCATGGAAAACGGCCATGCAATATACACGCCTGGCCGTGTTATTGTGGTCGATGAATCGGTGGTGCATTTTTGTGGTCGCCTTTGCTTTCGGCAATACATACCATCTAAAGCCCACAAATACGGCGTTAAAATTTATAAACTGTGCACAATTGATGGTTTCGTATGGAAGTATGAAATCTATTGTGGTGAAAGCCAAAAAGCCCACGATTTGGATTTATCTGGAGTATAGTTGCACGCCTTGCTGAAAACCTGCTGGATGAGGGTAGATTGATAATTACTGATAACTTTTACACCAATGTACCACTAGCCACCTATTTGAAGAGCCGTCTTACTGATTTGCTTGGTACAGTGAATAAAAAGCGAAAAAACCTTCCGCAACCTGTTACCGGAAGTAAATTGAAGAAAGGAGAGATTGCTATGCAGAAAGAGTATATTACAGTTATAAATGGCACGATAAACGAGAGGTTCTGCTTCTTTCTACATGCAATGGAAAGCAAATGAAAATGAGGAGCGGGCGAAGACCAGAACTCAAACCTGAAATGGTTTTGGAATATAGTAAAGGGAAAAGGTATCGATGTGTCTGATCAGTTGAGTAGCTATAATAGTCCTACAGTAAAATCGATAACGTGGTATAGAAAGATTGCCGTGGACTTATTGTCAATCGCAGTGGTAAGCTCGTGGCTCATTTTAAATTAGGTGCAAAAGAACGCGGGCATAAAAAAACATCGATTCTACCAGCGCATGAGATAATAATAAAAATCTGCTAGAAATACGAGACCAAAACCGACAGTCTATTGAACGTCCACTTTCATCACGTGTGGATAAACACACCTTGGAGAAAATTACCAAAGAGCCGAGTCGTAAGACAAATAAAAAACGATGCAAAGGTTGCTACAACAAGCACATGTCAGAGGGACAATCTTCAAAATTTGCTGCTACAAAGGCGTCAAAAGTGATAACGTGGTGCCCGAAGTGTAAAATAGTGCTCTGTCGCCCATGTTATAATGCACTTCATTGATTTTAGTTAAATAAACTATAATTTCTACTAAAAAATGTTTGATTTTACCATTTTTATATAATAAGAAACTTGTGACATTTTACGGCTGCTCTTTAGTATTTTTTCTAACCTTGTTATCTAACCATACGTCCATGATAATTTTTTCACTCTTAGTCATACGTTCAATGAAATAAAAAGCATAACATTTACCTTTAGAGTATGACTCCAACTGGAGTCATGGACGTTAGAGTTCGGCACAAACGTGACTCCTTCGGAGTCATTGGACAGGGAACGTGTTAATACTAACATAGGTTAAGCTGTACTCTTGTTACTAACACTTAAAATTTGTAAAATTGTTTATGGAATTTGTTTTCTGAATATAAATTATTATTATTACTTATGTTCGGTTTTCTTACATTTAGAAACGTTAGATATAAGTAATTTAGAAATAATCCCTAACCTGTTGGATTCCAAATACACAAAGAACACAGAATCATTCGTCATTTCTTAACTCATCAATGATAATTAAGTTAGCTCACCGAACTATCAATAAAGTATCTCTGATAAACTGAGACATTATGGTTATTTACTGAATAAGACCCGTAAAAAAATTGAAAGTTCAAAATACCTTGTTAATTCAATCATATGCTTGTGTCTATACACAACTTTGCATATATAATCTCTCTCTACACATTTAATGATAATCGTTAAGAAATAAATTGGAGTTATCAAGTTAGAAATAAAAATATGCTTAAATTCAAATTAATAAAAAAAACTGAATAGATTAACACTGAGGGTTCGCACCCCAACCCAAGAACTCCAAAGAAACTTGCCTAAATTATTTATACAGCACGTACCTTTTACGTGTAAACTACATCGGAATTAATTATTTCAGAACTGATAATATTACCATCCCGATATTATTTTAAATAAAATTGTTGCCGACTACAGGTCAAATATAATAAAAATGTTGAGTGCCAACTTTGCGAGCTGGGGCATTATTTTTTTATTTGTGGACAAGTCTTAACTTGGAAACGGTAAATATTAACTATAATTACACCTGGAATGCGATTATGTAATATTACGCCATAAATATTATTTTAAATAAAATTGTTGCGTACTATAGGTAAAATATAATAAAAATGTTGAGTGCCAACTTTACGAGCTGGTACATTATTTTTTTATTTGTGGATAAGTCTTAACTTGGAAACGGTAAATAAAAACTATATTTACATCTGGAATGCGATTATGAAATATTACGCAATATTATTTTATATAAAATTGTTGCGTACTATAGGTAAAATATAACAAAAATGTTGAGTGCCAACTTTGCGAGCTGGTGCATAATTTTTTTATTTGTGGATAAGTCTTAACTTGGAAACGGTATATAAAAACTGTATGTACGTCTGGAATGCGATTATCAAATATTACGCAATAAGAAAGACTACATAAGGTCACTTCGCAGAGATAAAGTTTTATATTATCATGGTCAGTTCATGTTAGCACGGGAATATCTGTCCATTGTGTATTCGAAGTCAATACTTAGTAGTTCGTGTATATTGTTACAATTTATATCACACATCTTGATAGAATATTCAAATATAAATAAAAAGGTGGTGTCAGTTTGTTATTAATATTGTCTTCGGAACGAACATTTATCGGCAATGGCGTAAGTAACGTGTGAAATTAAAAAGTATATTTGGCGGGAAAGTGATAATCATATACGGACTTTTTTATATTTTGATAAGAAACTATATTTTAACAGTATAATATGTAATTAAGGCGATCGAAATACTAATCAATACTGATATTAAATGATCAACCACAAAAATTGCGAAAAAAGTGATAAAATTGATTAAGTGTAAGTTTTACTAGCTTACTTTTTTTATTTTATTTATTTATAATGTCATCATATACGCTAATCTATGCAAAGAGTGGGGCATATTTGTAAAGGGTTTTTTGTAAATGAAGAGATTTACCCTAAAATGTCCCCTGCTGTAGACAGTTCGGATACTCAGGATATGGCATTATGATAAGCTATTAAAAACTCTTTAACTAATATTTGTACATTAGGCTTTCCAGTGCAAAATTCCTCATTTACAGAATACATTTCAATGCCCGTTGGCGCTGTGGGTAGCGAACCTGACCGCTGCGCCGGAGGTCGTAGATTCGATTCCCACTCAGAATAAATATTTGTGTCATGAGCACAAATAATAGAGCACAAATATTTGTTCTGTCTGGATGTAAAACAAAATATCTATATAAGTACATATTTCTTTACATGTATGTATGTAGATTATCAGCCGTCCGGTTACTACATATAACACAAGGTCCCTTGATGCTTACTCTGGGATCAGATGGCCGTGTGTGGAGATGTTCCAAGATATTATATATTATAATTGATATTGAAAAATGTACGTATTTTATTAACAAAATAAAATCCATAAACACATTGTTCTTTCCTGGTCTCCTCCTGTAGATGCATAATGTGCTTTAAATTGAACGCACCTTATTTTATATTTTTCATGGTTGTAGCACTGATTTCTGTGGTCACGTGACACTCGCCGGTTAGAATTTATAGAAGCACACGTGAAAGTCGTAATAAAATATATGTTTAAATACACACACAAGATTTTGTCAAACATCAATAGGTCTTTCGTTTGTGACGAGTTGAAAAGTACAATGAATAAAAATGTTATAACATAATGTCATTGTAATCTTTAGACGGCACTACACAAATTCTTCTTTGGTGGATTTTTAATCCCAAAAATTTACTCGACATCTTTTATTTATCTTTGGGGCGTCTGTCTCGTCGAAATATTTTCTATAGATATAGTGTCTACAAAACTCGAAGATCTCGAAGAAAGAAGAAGACGGGATAGAGAGAGGTATCAAAAAGAAAAAAGAGGACTTATTAAAATTATCAATGACTTCAATCCAAGAAAGCAAAGGCAAATAAGAGAAATTTGGAGAGAAAAGGCAAAAAAGAGACGAGAAAAGAATAGAATTAAGAAAGTTACACACGATTTTATAGAATTGAATACTCCTGCATTAACTGTAACACGGACACGTTCATACAATGGTAGAGCACGACATTATAGACGTCTCTTCGAGGGTGAAAAAATATATTTAAAAATGAAGCTACGTGAATTGGAGAATAAGTTATCGAAATATATAATCCTAAATATTAGAATGAATAAGATAATACGTGAAAACAATACAAAATCTAAAAGTAACTACATACAAAAAGAGCACAAGAAACAAAAAAGCAGTTCGCCGCTTTCTTTAGCAGATGAAAATAGCAGATATACATCGGGAAAGAAGAGACTATTACACGCAATAAAATCAAGAAACAAGTACGTTTTCTAAATAACTCGCCTTTGAATTTATTTAAAGCTTTTGTGAATAAAACTGAAATGCAAATTTCTTATGAAACTTTTCGCAGATATCGGCCGTTTTGGGTTCTATTCCCGAAAGTTGAAGCCACGAATACTTGTTTATGTGTCGTACATTACAATGGTCATGTAAAATGTCCACATCATGAACTTGAAATAAAAGATATTTAATACAGATCTTTTGACGCCGCAGAAACTGCTGAGAAACCGGAAGCGCCAAGTAGCCCAGAATCTACAGGTAATCCATATGCCCCAGGTACCCCAGAAGGCTTAGCCACTCCTGATGTCTAAACCGTGTCAATTTCACATGGATTTAGTGAGAGGTTAACACCCGATACCTAAATTTCATTTACAGAAGTTGTTAGACCTGCCAGAAGAACTTGGCCTTTTTCAGAATAGGAGACTGATTCATCTTTAGAGATATTTCCCTTTAAAGATGACCACGCCGGTGGGTATGGAATGATGCACGCGATAACTCTATATGGTAGTATTTCGTCTGCAGAGAGATATATTGTATATCACTTGGTCAATTATGGATCTTATTTTCGAAGCTCATACTTCTTAATTTTGTTTCCTCAATAATAATTATTAAGGATCATAAGTAATCACGATTAACATGGAAGAAGTGTTTAATATGATTGCTAATTATAAGATATTTTAAAGTATATTTTTGTTATCTTCTGTAGACAAAACGTTCTTACCTGTCAAATATTTAAAAAAGTTATATTTTCCGAAACAAATCAAGGCAGACCCGAACTGATATTTTTATAAGGTTATTGATAATTAAATTAAAATAAATGCCGATTTTTAAGTCAATAAACCATTTTGTAAAATATTTTTTTTATTGCTACTAATTGTTGTGTATGACCCTATAGTAATAACGATCAGGATTAGATATCCTTGTGAAATAGAACCACAAGCAAAACTAATTTGCATACTGTTTGCAATTTCAAATAACGCGTATGATAATTAATTAAATCCTTAAATACCTATTTGATTGATGATTACTTTATTGTAGTCTGACACTTAAATATACAATTCAATTATGATATAAGTAGCTAACCAATATTTATTCTTTCATTATTCTTGTATTTGTATTATTAAATGCTTCATTAAGTACCTACCCAACAAGACAGTTATTGATACTAGTGTTAAATACATGTGATATCTATTTCAAAGTCCAATTGCTTGCAATTGAGTCCAATTGCTATTAGAGATACAATAATAATGTAAAAAGAGACATAAAAACGCTCATAATAAATTACAACGAATTGTACCTAATTCTTTAATTTAAAAAAAACGTAACATCACGCCTATAATCCCCGAGAAGATAGGCAGAAGAGTGTAGTAAGCTCCTACGTTATTCTTTAATTAACTCAACTAAATATCGGACAAAGTCAGTCCAATTTTATTACACGTATGGTTAACATACTATGCAAGTAAATAACGATCTGAAATATGTGAGCACAGACACGATTTATTCATTTCAGACCAGTTATGGATGTAATCGTCATAGGTTGCGGTGCAGCCGGCGTCGCAGCGTTGAGGAAACTCCACGATGCCGGACTGAAGGTCCTCGGACTAGAAGCTGATGATAGAATCGGAGGCAGAATCAAGACGGTGCAGTTCGGAGAGACCGCTTTGGATATCGGTGCTGCTTGGTATGTATATTCAATTAACTTTTATGTTCGGGACAATTCTGTGACCTTGAAATGAATATCTTGTAAGTTGATGGCCGCCAGGATTAAGACTACCAACAATCATTGGAAGACAAAAAGTTGAATTAGTTCTCAATAAATATACACACTTCCTGAAAGCCTGTGGATACGTGTGAGAAGGTCAACCATCATCGTCTAGCAAGCTACTAACCTAAAAGACCCTGACTTTATGACCGCAAGTAACAAACCTACATAGATGTCCGATACATAATCGGAACTTATTGTTTAATTAACAGTCATAATATAAAGTATTTCTATTATAACACTTCAGGTGCCACGGTGAAAAAGGCAACATAGTGTTCGATATGGCCAATCGCTTAAATCTGTTAGGCAGACCATCAAACCCAGACACAACGTGGTTTGTCAACTCTAAAGGTGATTTGATACCGAGCGAAACTAGCGACGCTATCCTTCAAAGTTTAGGTGATGAGATCGCAAAGGCAGATAAGAATAATGCCAGATCCCTTTCAGATTGTGTTAAGAGTGCGTAAGTATTTCTTCGATGTACAAATCATTTTCAATAACAGCGTTTTAGCGATAGTAGATACAACATCTGTTATTCAATCCGAACGGAGTTTACAGACTTGAAACATTTTCATAGTGCAGTCTACCTACCAAAATAAGGAGCCCAATCTTCCCGAAAGCATTTCAAAGACTTTTGAAACAGTTTTAAAACTTGTAAGACATTGGTACAGCGTGAAGCATTATCACTAGATTCCATCAAAGAAACAAACGGCCAGTTCAAAGCTACAATGTTCTA
This sequence comes from Apyrrothrix aesculapus, assembly GCA_018245815.1. Classification (NCBI taxonomy): domain Eukaryota; kingdom Metazoa; phylum Arthropoda; class Insecta; order Lepidoptera; family Hesperiidae; genus Apyrrothrix; species Apyrrothrix aesculapus. The sequence continues at coordinate 3,587 of DWEH01000454.1, read as the reverse complement.
TCCTATAAGTTAGATATCCAATATCATTTCAGAGTGAAATCCAATCCCATTTTGAAGAAAGGTCCCCAGTTAGCAAAATATTTCTCGGAATGGTATGAAAGAAATAACCACGTAGGGGGACAGTCCGATCCCAAAACAGGAAAATCTCTCAGGGGATTAGAAGAAAACTGGATATGTGAGGGTGAGTTTATGCTGAACTGGAAAGGACGGGGATTCAAGACTATGTTGGACGTACTTTTAGTGAGTATTACACATAAGAACTACGCGGCCTACAATTTTCAGTACACAGTTCAATGCTAATTCAAGAAGTGAGTTGATTTAAGCACTCACACGTTATACGTATTTGCAGATTATGAGTGATTGTAACATTAAAGAATCTCAGTCAATTCGGTATCTTAAAGTTATGTACAAACAGCTAACCATGTGTCCGGTTTCGAGATAAGTTTGCAGATTTCTTTCTTTCAATCCAGAACAAGTACCCAGACCCATCGAAGGAGATACCGGTGCAGATACTGCTCAAGAAAGAAGTGGTGACCATTAAATGGCGAAGCACCCAGCCAGGACAGGAACCCGACCACTCTTTAGTTCACGTCAAGTGTAAGGACGGGAGCCTGTATGCTGCGAAAAGTGTCATAGTGACTATGTCTATTGGGGTTTTAAAGGAAAGGTAATTTCATTACTATAAATACAAAACACAACCCGTTTATCGCAAGAATTTTGCTTTTTCACCTAATGTCCTACAACATACGATTGTGGTTAGGAATAGCTTCATCCAACATCGTACACTACAATAGTACTTATAAGGTACTATAAATAGACACAGAAACTCTTCATCCACAGGCAGCAAAATCTTTTCAACCCACAACTGCCCCCGGAAAAGATTACATCCATAAACACTCTCCAGCTCTGCGTACTCGACAAAATCTACATCGAATTCACCAAACCCTGGTGGCCGAAAACACCAGCCAACTTTTCCATCGTTTGGTCCGATGAAGACAAAGCCAAGTTTAAGGACGAGAAATGGGTTACAGAATTATACACGTTCATTACTGTGGAACCTCACTCTAATCTGTTACTGGCTTGGATGTATGGGGCTGGAGCTGAAGAGATGGAAAAAGTGAGCCTTGAACGAGTTAAAGCTGGAATCAGTAAACTAATGGATATGGCATTCAAGGAGTTTAATGTCACGCCCATTAAGGCTGTTTTGAGGTGAGTTACTTACTCATTTTTCTTTCGTCATGCGAGTGCAGATCCCTATACCTGAAATTTAGGGCAAAATATTCATGATATTTTGCAAAAGCACATAACCCAGAAAGTTCAGGCATATCGACCCATAAAAAACCAAAAATCCTTGTAACTATCCTTGTAACAAAAATCCTTGTAACTATATACATTCGTCATTTACATTTTTTTACCATAACTGCTGCTTTTCAGGTCACAATGGAGTTCCAACCCTCTAGCGAGAGGCTCATACTCTTACCGCAGCGTGGCTTCCGAGGAACAAGGTGGCAGCGCAATAGTGTTAAGCGAGCCGCTGTACCATGGAAGTAGCAAAGGGTAATATTATTTCCACAATTATTATCTTTTGGGCATCTAATCCGCAACTAAACAATCTGTGGTATGATAATGCTGATATATATTTTTTAGCTGATATAGCTCGCTTTTTTAGCTGATTTTGCTATAATTTAACATCAAGACACAAAATGAACATGCGTATACTTATCACACAAAGATTTATTCTAAGTGGGAATGAATCTCGCCAACATGCAGCTTGCTCGTCAGATTCACTAAACGCTGGACCAATGAACCACTCTCCTTAAATGATGGAAATTAAGCTAAACTTAAGAATAGTTGAAAAGAAAATCGATAATATTTTGTAAGGACAGCAAAGACGCTTTATGAACAAATGAATTGGCCACAAAATTCCACTCCGCACTGAAGCAGCGTGGTGTGCAACTTGAGTTGCAGAGTAAATGAACTATCATACAATTTTATTTAAAAACCCTAAAGCTATATTATTTAGTATACCGTATTTTAATTAAATACACCCTAAGGTATAATACTACAATTAAATAAATAAAATGTACGGTCGGTACTCAGGTTCCCAGTCGTGTGCTTCGCGGGAGAAGCAACATCACACCACCGACACGCCTCGGTCCACGGCGCCGTGGAGTCCGGCTTCAGAGAGGCCGAGCGGCTCATTGCCAGCTTCAAACAATAATTCAATGTTGCCAGTCGCTATATATATATAATTCTATACTTATATACTCGAACACAACATAAGTTGGAACATTTATATACAGGAAGCAAATGTAGGCCGTGTGGTCCGAAATTTGATTGTATTAGTTGTAAGCATACTAACACAGTACATAAGTTTCTTTTTATATACACTAACAAGTACGGATTATATCTGACTTAAACGTATAAATAAATAATAATGTACATTTTAAGAATACCAAAATAATGCCAAATTGGTCATTACCCAAATCACGTAGTGGGTAACTCGGTTAAAATGTCATTGAATATATTTTAAAAGTATATTACGCTAAAACCGTAATTTTTACTGTCACTAACAAACTATTTTATTACCAACACAAAATATTGTAAGATAAAAAAAAAGTAACATCACGCCTGTAATCCCAGAAGAGGTAGGCAGAGGAGTGTAGTATACTCCCACGTGTCAGCAGTGGCTTGGAGTCTGGATTTGTGCCCGGAGTACGGCAATATGCTCACCTCCTATTCCATAGTGGAATGTAAATGTAACTGGTGAACCAGAGAGGGTACTACACTCCTCTGGCTACCTCTTTGGGCATTACAGGCGTGATGGTACGATACAATTATACAACTATGATAATAGGTGTTGTGGTCAATAAAGTTTACATTACCAATTGTTTTTTATTTATTATCAAAATCCCAAAATAAAATAAATTTTTCAGCTTCAATATAACTAAAGTAACTTCTAATCATTAAACAAATTATGAATTCACAATAATAAGAATAGGTAAGGGCAAAACGGTAGAATCTTAATATTTCATGTCATTAATATCATTAAATGTGAAATGTTCCACATAATAATGAGTTTTAGATTAGGTAATTAATAAAAAAAAATACACTAAACGTAGCTGTAACACAATGATAGAATAAAATTTCTGTATTATTAACTTTACATTAACTTGAAAATTAAGTCCTCAACAAAAACAAGCTAGCTAGCAAAAGCAAACAGTGCTAACTTAGTTGGATATATAAATGTTTTACCTGCAGTCCTCATATTAAACTGCCTAGAAGTAAATATATCACTTATATATCATAAAAACAATTGGTGTAAAAACAGTGTTCCGTTTGGATTGATATATCTCAAAAAAACTTGGAAGTTTCATTTATTTTTCGAAGTATTAATCTACATATATACAAAAACTAATCAAACTAAACTGATTACTTCTATCTCTCATAACATCATGAGCCGAGCGTCAGACCCCCGTGTCTGACGTCCGGATGTTGGTTACGGGGACAGACGTCGATCGTGTGCCAGGCGTCTACCCCCGACTCCCCTGCGGCGGATTGATTGCGGTGGCTCGGCCTCCGCCGTC
>DWEH01000453.1:0-11752 GCA_018245815.1 Apyrrothrix aesculapus | reverse complement strand
TCCCCGAAGAGGTAGGCAGAGGAGTGTAGTACACTCCCACGTTTCACCAATTACGTTTACGTCCCAATATGGAATAGTTGATGAGTCTATTGTTATACACCGGGCACTAATCCAGACTCCGAGCCACTACTAGGAATTTCGTTAAATCTAAAACTTGCAAAAAGGATTTTATATAAGTTATCAACTCTTCTGTTTCGAACTATAGTTAGTGATAAAATAACAATTTGTTATGTGTAACAATAATACGTGTGATATTTTTTTTCTATAATTTATTTTCATTCCGTAGATATTACAATCCTGTTAAATATAATTAAAGTCAAAAAGTTGAACATGAATACGCAACAACAAATACTAAGACAGACAGGATTCCCTTCGAACTTTAATATTTGTATTGATTAGATTGATATATAAGAAAACCAGGATGTATCGTGTTAATATCGGGCTGGTAAAGGTGAATACGGTACGTAAATATTAAAAAAAAAAAGGAAACCTTATCGACTTTTAAGATAAGTGGGCTCGTTTAAATCAACGTTAGGTCCGATCTCCAAAGATTGGCTAGTTTTTACGCAGCCCGGCGCGCACTAATGATCGGCCAGCCGATTGTCATTCGAGAGCAGATGCCGAAACAAAAAGCCAGGTAAGTAAGCAACGAAGTCCGAGGAACCCTTCCGGCGACAGGTGAACGCGGCGATTGCGGCGAAATCCCGAGTTTCGAATTTAAATTACGGGTGCGCGGAGCCAAAGAAAGGTAGAAAACAAAGGATCGCGAACGGCAGGTGCGAGGGCGCGTTTCGGGCGCGCAACGTCTTCGCCACATGACCGAGGCAGGTGCGTCGAAGATTTCCAGAGCCTTGAATGTATGTGGGTGATACAATTGCTAGCCGTTGGCGCGCAACGGCCGACAGGTGATCATCCCCCGTCACCAACGGTCGCCGCGACCCTTGTGCGATCTCGAAAAACGGTAAGTCCCACGCTAGCAGGTGAAGACGCCCACCCCACTGCCTTCCATATTATTTATGCGCATTTAATTGCCTCTAACCTAATTATTATTGAAATGCGTAGGGTGGATAAGTTATGCGACAGAAATGTAAAACGGACTTAGACCTAGTAAACTGCACAGTAATACGCACCTTCCAACGAGCATGGTGTATAATATGACGCCGAGTGACCACATGTCCGCCGCTCTGCCGGAGTACGTCCGATGCGCTCTTAAGATTTCTGGCGACACGTACGCGGGACACCCTCTCTTATCTTGAAGCAAATCCTCCTCGGGATCGTCGAGAACCACAGCGTCTTCTAATGACTCGAGTTTCAACGTTGTTCTGAAACAAATGAGAAGTACATTGAGTATTTCACAACGCGGACACAAATTAATTTGACAAAAACCATTTATCAGTGAACTGATTGCACCAATACGCCGTGTCGAGTCAGATGTATTGGACGCGCAGCGACCGGTGACCCGTATACATCGCGGGCGTTCGTCGTGCTCATATTAAAATACATATGCGCACATCGCGATGGCCGCTCGACCGCGCTGGATCGCTTTGTGCACAAAGCTTTGACGGATGCCATCAACGATTCGTGAATACAGCTAATTAATTAGCAGAGTACATAGTATCGCATATTAAATGTAGCCCCCGTTTGCAAAATATTACACCTCCGGCTCGCGTTACCCCGCGTGTGCAACGGTAATGCCATGTAAATAATTACACGGCGAACCATAAAGCTGTTCGATGACGTAATGGGTTTTGTTTCATCACATCACGGGCTTTAGGCGCACCGCGACCTCGTATTTCACAGCCGCCGCATCGTTACGAAATGCATTAAAACACACATCGAAACATTACAGCTAGGCGATACGATACGATCGGATAGGGAGCTATGCCGCGCAACGTAACTTTTCAGTATCCACGGAGTGGTTGTTGAACCTTCCGTCTTATTTACCCAGTTGAAACGACGCACCACCGTATTTACTTTGGATATGTGTGTGCCCAACCACTGCACGTTCTAGTTGCACTTAATGGTATAGCCGCTGCAGCGCACTTTTAATTAAAGAAATAAAAGGCGCTGAGCGAAATAGAGGTTAAGGCGAGGCAGGTGCGTGGAGGGCGGTTCGGTTCGACTTAGTAAAATCGACGTGCATTAATGTATAGGGATATTTTTAGCGCGTTTAATAATACTACCTAGGGGGAACGCCGAGTTCAACAAATTTAAAAGGAGGGCCCTGTTCTATTCTTACTTTTTTATTTTGAAATCCATTAAGTCTATACATAACGCCGAGCCGCTGATGCCGAGGAACGTGTAAGGTACGATTACGCGTGCGTCAGTTGAAAGCTGGCAGCAATAAATATCAAGTTTGCTCAAAGCGCAGTTACAAAACCCGTAAGTTGCGGTCTCAGCCGTTTGACAAATAGCGCGCTGACGGTGACGTGGCGCGCTCTTCAGGGCCTGCGTCGTCGCCGTAACGCAACATTAACGCAACGCTGACGCACAGATAATTTGAGATGCGAGAAAAGATTGTGATCTATTATTTATGAGCCGATCGTGACAACGTGGCGCGGTTGTGTCCTGTTAAAGGTTGCTCTCGTTACTGATGTAGCAATTGTAGCTTATCGCGCGACGTATTACGCGTAGATGTGGTTGTATCTGTAGTTACTAAATTTGCTGGTGGACTGCGACTGCGGCATTAGGTCCATGTTCAACATTATTATCAACGGGCTAGCTTTGTAACATGTGTCATAAGTAGGCAGCCGGCTTATTCATTGCTGGTACAAACTGTTGCGCCAGTAGCCGAGCGCCATAGGTCGAGTGTGACGCAGCACGTGCGGGCCAGCGTTTGCGACGCTGCGGTGATGCACTGTGGGAACTATTCATTGCAATGAGAGCTGACTTCAACTGAACCGCACTCCGGACCTTTTTTGTAATCTGTCAGTGAGCGGAGCGGGAGTCCTCGTATCCGTTTTAGGTCTCGACTGCGCAACTGATCCTAATTAAATCCCTTACGCCGGCAAGGCTACAGCGCGATGTCTGCAGTTGCAATCGATTCGTATTTCGCAACGCGTAAATAAGTTATACGGTGTCGTAACGCGGTCGGAAGGTTGGCCGGATTTCCGAGCGTGTTCCGAACGGTGGCCTCGAAGGATTCTTGGTCTCTCGGACGCGGGAGTGCGAAAGGACGGCCGCCGCGCACCGCTCGACAGATCCGCCATTGGCGTCGATGTCAACTCCTCAAACAGCATTTGTTAACAATCCCGTTAAATCTTATTACAGTCGTGACGTACCGCAATTAACATTTGCATTACTAAACAGACTCACGTCTGCTTTGCAACGAAATTAACTAACGAACCGATGGAGTTCCACCTCGCCTATGATTGGTTAGCGCTCGCCTCGGTTTCTTGGTCAAGTTGAGTATTATGACTATCGTATAATAAATCTCGGGTTAATGCCGTCGTGAGATCGTTAATTCATCGTATACGGCGTTCGCGTGGACGCGTAGACGGATCAGAGCATGATTGTAGTTTTATTGACATGTTAATATACGAGGCGTGGATCGTGTGCGGCGTGTGGGAGATCGCCCACAATTAGCGGGATGCGCCGGCGCAGGTTTCGCAACTGCCGCCATTGCGCAACTCAACCCTGACAGTTTCGTAACAAACAATGGCAGTCGAGTCGCGGCACAGATGCAGCACACATGCATGCACTTCCTGCTCGACTTTATATCGCTATGACGAATAGTTGCGCAACGCTCGGCCAGCGCTTAGAGCGCGACCAAATACAAAACGGTCTCGATGCGTCGCGTCATTGCGAAATATCGGATCTAATAGTAACGTCACAGATGCAGTATTCGTTGTTTGCAGGCCTCCGGATCTCGGGCCCGGCGTCAGGTTTTCGTAACGCGCATTGTAGGAACATATGTGTCGCAAGCGTGTTGCCACATCGCGGCGGAGATGCCGGGATACGTTGGGAAACCATCCCGACCATGCCCAATTATACGGCCGCTAGCATTGCGCAATAGTAGCCTTGTCGCTGCTCCATGGAATTTGATCGATAGAAGAACCATCGCTCGAATTTATCCAAACTACTATGTTACGGTCCGCTCGATTCTATCGAATGTCAAGCCGTGTCTGTCTTGTGAAATTTCCGGTCGGTACAATCTACAGCTATACTTACTTACAAATCAAAATCGTTCAACGTTCTCCTTCCACTAGGTGTATGTACTGAATACGTATCAACTCCAGAATTTAGGTCTCAAAACCGCACAAGCGCGCGGTTCGCTTTATCGGAGCCGCGATAACGCAAGGCGTGCGTTTTGAAACCGACCGCTGGGCCGCTTGCGAAAACGCTAATGTGAGCATCGGTTGCAAAATTGTTTCAGTTTTAATATCGAATGCAGTGATGGGCCGGCGCAGCGTCACCGCGGATGACATTTGCCGCGAGCCGTAAGGAGATCGAGTAGCGCAAGGCACCGCACGCTGTATTTGGCAGCCGCCTCCCGCGTGTCACAATGGATTATGAGTCGTTGCGATATGGCGTGTTGCAAGCCCGGGCGGCGGTCCAAGGCGCCGCCGAAATAATCCCGTGATGCAACTCGTGGACTGCGGAACGGGCGCCACTCCAGGGCCCGTTGCGCAAACCGACGCACCCGACCGCTGCATTCGACTGAATGCACACCTGTCATCTCCTTGTCCATACCACACCGTTTATGAAACCGAGCTGTTCGGCCAGCTCTCGTTACGAGAATATTGCGCAACCAAAGAAAGCGCTCAATAGCGTGTCATTTGCAAAAAGTACCCAAATTCACATCGATCTCCGTCTCGAATCGCTGCAATTACACCGTTACGTGGCGGCGAGTGTTAAATCCGGTGAGCGGTCGACTTTCTAACGCGGGGTCGGTGTACGCGGCGGCGTGTCGCAACAATTTCTCCGCGTCGCGAACGAAGAAAGCGCGACCTCAACATTTTGCAATCGAGCGTCAGCGCGCTGGAGAGAAAAGGCGGTGGTAGAAAGCGTACCTACAAAGTCTACATCGCTGGGAGTGGGTGAAGCGAAACCGCAGGTCAGCGCTTGCAACAGACGCGTGATTAACGAGATCCCTTCGGGCTCCTGCAAACGAGACCACAGCGGCACGAGACGTTTAGCATAACAGTGATCGTCTGGATTGGGCAAGTGATGCTTACGCAAGGCGCGATAAACGCGCGGGCGCATGTCACCGCTGCGCGTGAAACACTTCCGTTCATTGACTCCTTCCCGGTATAAACGTGCTACGCTGTAGTCTCTGTCGAAATACATACTTTTGCGGGCGCACATGCGTGCTCGGCGAGTCGGGTCGCCGGGCTTAACAAAAAGTTTTAGTTCGTCATCTTCACCCTTAATCTTTAAGGACAATTAAGTCGACACACTCCAAAGAGATTGACATAGACGGAGTTGCAGATCCCATCACGAATAAGGCTTGTTGCAAGAACTCACGTAACTTGGTCGGCCAGGAATTCTTTCGTGAGTGATGTTATACTAAAACATCGCCAAGTAAACGACTCGCATGCACGTTTGCGTATAGACTTTCATAACACTGTTACGTTTTGAACTGACTGTTCGAAGCGTTAGGAAACGCACCGGTAAAAAGCTGGAGCTCCCACAACGCGGACGAGTAATCATCGTTATTACGGCAGACTGTTATCTGTGGAAAAACCGCTGTGCTCGTGTGACAGTCCGTGATTAGCTGCAACGGTAACTTTCACGCTAACGATGCCACGCAACTGCGGCAACAATAATTATTCCTACCTCATAACCCCGTACACATACACGTTCGGAGCAATCGTAAAGAGTTGCCGGCACCTGTCGCCAGGTGTGCGGGCGCGCGGTCCTCGCTCATGGGCGGAGGCTGGCGCACCATATAGGGCAGCTGTGCGTGCGTATTTGTCGTCCGACAGATGCCGTCCAGATCGGGCGATAAATAAAAGAGTAAATCCGCATCCATAAGCGGCCGCACGGTTTCCGTCGGCGCGATTACGCACTCGGAATCGGTGATTGTTTCGCCCTGCAATCGCTTCCTCTTCATTATTGTGGATCGGAAACGTGAAGCGTTCGAGATGAATGCGCTCCTTCCTCGTTCACACGCGGCACGCAACGCGAGGCGGTCGCCCCGCGGTATCGCTTAGTCGAAATGAGCGTTAACATTGGAGCGATATAATTAATCATTAGAGCTGGTCCGGTTGCAGCGCGCGACGCAAGAGTTTGCGATGTGTAACTGGTGGTAAGGCGGTTGCGAACTGCGGAGCAATAGGCCGGACTACGAGCGGCCGGCAACTGTATGAACGGCTTGCGCGACCGATGTAAATTTATGGTAAAATAATATATTAGACAATTGGTTGTATGCGTTACGGTTGATTTATATGCGTGCACCGCGGACGGGCCAAGGTGTCCCGCGCGGCATGGAGACATTTTGAGTAATCTGCGCTAGTTTTGTAACCGTTCGGCTTTGCAAAACGGCACCGCGTATGCCCGGCGTCGTATTAAACGGCTGCTCCTTGCGCTCTATTTCATAACTTTGTTTGCACAAGGTACTAAACAATTGCGCGTTGTCTCTTGCGTGTAGGTGCGCGAGCCGAACGCTGACTCAAACTGACACTATGACTACATTTTAAACGAATTACATTGCATTAAGACATTCCCTGACTAATACTATTTTACGTCAATCGCAAAGTTCTTTCTCGCGATTAGTAGTTTTGACACGAAATATAATATGCTTTTGTTAGTGAAGCTTACTGTGTATCTTCCGACCGAAGTACTTACACGTGGGGATCGGCTTACGTTCTGACGCAGTCTTATCGTTCTCTAAGGTTTCTGTTAGCCTTAAGAACTTAATACCATGAAGTTGTCAATGCAAAAATACAAAATTAATCATTCATTGCACAACGAAGATTTCACTCCACATACATACATACATGTGTTACTGATTTATTTCAAGGAAGGACAAATAATAATATTATGATGGAAAAACCTATTAGTTGACACTTAGAGCTAAAAATGATTTGTTTATTTTTTATACAAATGTTCAGGGCGGTTTAAAATACTACAGATGTTGGCCACTGACATGAACCCGGCGGATTCAAATCAGATAGGGCCACAAAACCAACGTATAGTATTACAGATGTATTGATAAAGACAGGGTTCGGTAGAGAGGCGACCGATGACGCAGACCGTTTCGAAAATGCAAAATAAGCGTTGTTGCGATGCGATTCTCCTTGCGAAATAGGTGGTACATGCGCCGCGCTACGTGTGACGACAAGTAGACCCCGATCTCCGCTTGTAACTGTTTACTAATTACGACATGTGTACATAACGTAATGTATTACACTTTTTGTAAACAAACAATACCATGATTCAATGGTTAGCGGTAATTTTATTTGTATTAGAAAACAATATGACGCTGGACTATTGGAAATTTTGTAACTGAAACGATTATACATTAATTGTACATCGTATTTCTGAAGTCAGTGCAAGCGGCCTGTGTGAGGTCTCTCTTAACTGGTGCGCGCTTGCCGTTTCTGAATCGACGCCATTATATTTTGCGACACATTACCGCCTAGTTCTTACAGCTCGGATATCACTAGCATTATACGAATTTGATGAAACAAATCACGAAGATAAATTATTGAACAATTTAATAAACCGTGTGTGTATACATACTTTCGATACTGAGCTACTTTCCAATATAAGTTCAAACGCAACAGATACATTTTATTAACACAAGTAGGTAATAAGTTTTATCGCGATTCCTGTCACAATTTCACTTTTATCTAATCGATCTGGTGAAGCCCTGAAAAGTTTTCACTTCGTGTGTTTATTTGTTTGGCCGGCGGCGTCCGCGCGATTCAGTGTCCAAATATTTTGTAACACCGATTTACACGAGTGGGGTTGGCCTTATCAGTGGTGTTGCGAAAATGTTATTAAACACAATATTATATTATTTATTGAATGTTACATATTACCCGTGTTCATTGTCGCACTTGAAAACTTTTAAGACTCTTCGTCATATTAAATTGCGGCATTCACAGTTAGTTTACTGCCATGTTTAAATTCTGATTTTATTATTCTTGCACCTATTTGGACAAGGTTACAAAGCGAAATAATTTTACGTGATCATGTTCTTAGATGTAACGTAACGACTGTTATCCCCGAAGAGATAGGCAGAGGAGTGTAGTACACTCCCACGTTTCATCAGTTACGTTTACGTCCCACTACGGAATAAGGGGTGAGCCTATTGCCATACACCGGGCGGAAATCCAAACTCCGAGCCACTACTAAAAATTTCAACTAGAAAATCCTAGTTAGAAAAATCCAATAGTACCCGACCCAGGATTTGAACACAGGACCTCTCGATCGGCAGTCGCGCTTGCAACCACTCGACCAACGAGGCAGTCATGTTCTTATTTGAAAGATATATCAAGTATATTAAGATTTGAGATGTTCCGAGGCCTTTCAGAGCTAGGGGCTAAGCATTCTAATCATAATTTCTGATTAAGAAAATATAAATTGTAACTTTATGTATAGTGGGCCCCATACAAGTTTTAACTTTTATACCGTGATAAACCCACTACACGGATCCAAAGACTTTAATACGACAAAATGTCGCATCGTGGTGGTCGTGTCGTTGTCGTGAGTTTAGAATGGATTTTAAAAGTATTTTTAGTCACGACTGATGACTGCATAAGACGAGTCGATTTAACTGATGTAGTGCATCTATTATATTTTTTTTATGTTTTTACAGCACAAGTATTGCACCTGCCTCGAACTAGTTCAAAAGAATCTTGAAACACTGTAATGTGTATATTCCAATACGAATCTAATATAGGGATAGAAAAAAAACATAACATAACATCACATCACGCCTTAATCCCCGGAGAGGTAGGCAGAGGAGTGTAGTACACTCTCACTTTATAGATGTAGATAAAACAAGAAAACTTATACTGTAACACTTTTAAAATATAAATTTACATAAGGCCCTGGATTCTTTAAAATAACATGAATTCCTAGTATTAGTAGAGAAAACGAAACTATTTGACCTAAGTTTATATATAGTAGGTATAATGAATTATAATACACAAATTACATATTTTCAAATTACCGAATGCGGATATTTATATTACAAAAATGCCTACATCAGGCTCCATGACGTGAGCACAACGTCAGGAACACTAGCGATAAAGTTACCCTAATTATTATCGATACGCAAATCATACGTTCATTTAAATTACATTTCAATCTGTACCGGAACTAGAGCTAAACACTCATGGTAGTAGGGTACAGTAAAAATAGACTCTACATTTAATACATATTACAGCTATAATGCGTAGAAATAGTGCAAGCCTTACATATTATTAGCAATATATCCTTAAAGCGTAAGAAAACTTTACATTGCAAGGAAACTGTACCCACAAGGAAGTTTCCTTAGGTAGAGTTCTACACCCCCATCGCCAATGAAAGTTTCTGCAACAACAAATCGCCGAAGTTTGTAAATAAAGCCTTATCGTCCTTAATAACAAAAAAATCAAGATAGCGCGACTACAAAACGAGTTTTACCGTTACGTTGCTGAAAATATGTATGCGTAAACAAAACTACGGCCGGGACCAGTTGCAAACGAGTTCCCGTATTATTGATTTCGCGAAAAAAAAACAGAAACATCACTGTACGCGCACGTCGCAGATTTTTTAAAAATCGAATACATTTATCGATATATTACTCGGTGATATTTAATCGATTCTTCATGCGTTTATAAGCGATGATCGCTCGCCACACTCATATTTCTCGTTCAAAACAAGAAAGTTCACGGGCCTTTAACACTACAAAGAATGTTAAACACCGTACGATTGTGTGAATCGTATACGTGTATCGAATATGATTCGATCGCGGCTGATAAATAAACAGTGGTCAGCCGCCAACCGGACAATGCCCTTTGCGATTTCCCAGCACAACTCCGAGCGGCGTGTGTAAGTAATGATCGCTCGTGCTGCATCATGTCGCAAGTTGAGGAATAAACTGTAAGAATGTAGCACGCGAAACAGCGGTACTTTCCCAACCGACCCCAGTACCGTTCAGACGCCGTAATGATAGTAGGTCGATGAAAGTTTCATTGAATTACTACAAACTCGATATCATCATCTATATATGTATACCGGAAAAAATACCGAAGCCACTGACAATTATAATTTTTTGTGACACTCAATATTCGTACGGTTAAGGCGAGATCATGAAGGATCAACGCTCTCCACAAATGCCAAAGCAATTGATCGAGTAGATTCGTGAGAGGCGCTCTATAGATCCGGTCGTTCACCTTGCGATTATGTAGTTTTTTTTTCACTCTTAATGCGATGTCGTAATTTGGAAAGTGCGGAAATGGTAATTTCTAAACGGCAGCAAACCGCTCGGCTCATTATATCACAATCCCGGGCATCTCGCTTACGGATGCGCGCGGAAGAAAGGTCAGTGAACTTGCGAAACTTCACCTGTCACAGGCGAGGGGAGCGAGACAAAGGCCGTGACGCAACGAAGAAAGTGCGGAAACACTAGAGCGCACAGATTACGTCAACCGACGATACCCAGATGAGGCTAGGAATCAGATTTGGAATAGCCACGCGTTCCGAATACCGACGCGTCGCGACGCTCCGCCACTTGCACAACCGATGGCCGCAGCGGAAGAGAGTGCGGGCGAAACGGCACACTGCGGTGATGCAATAAAGAAAGTGCGGAACTGAAGTGGATTTTCTAACGCGGTGAACGTACTCGACCATTAGACGTGTATCATTTGGGTCGGCAAAGGCTCCAGCGGCGCGGCGGGCGACGACCCCGCTCGCAGGAACGAGCCGATATGTATTTCGCACTCGGCCGTATGATATAATATAGTCCACTAGGAAAACCACTATGTGAAACCGCGGCGGCGTGACCGAACGAAGGGAGATAGGTACCCCTTTCAAACTCCGAGTTACATCAAACTTTTGCTGTAGGTCGCAACGAGGTATTAGGTAACGAGTGTTGTCACACTTGTTTATTGCGATTACGGTGTTGATGTAAGGCGTACGCCGCGAGGAAAAGCGGCTGCGAATTGGAAGAGTCGCAAGTAGCCCGATCGACTCTAGCGCGGCCTTAGGAATAGGCGAAAAACGTGTTTAAAAGTGGATATGTCAAGTTCACCGTGTGCGAGGCCGATGCGCGAGCGCAGTGTGCAGGAGGGGGGGCGCGCGGGCGGGGAGCGTTGACAATGAATGGCAAAGCACCGTTGTACTTGACCCAGTATTCGGGCCGTCACGCCCGCCCGCTGCAGCGCCGAACGCACGGCGGATGATACACGTGACAGCCGCATTTTAATATCAACGAATCCTGTAAAGCATCAACGATGTACGAAATATATTATCGATGCTAACTAACAATCGTACCGCGTCATATATTTTTAACAGCTCCTCATTAAACCGTGCTGCAAAACAACAACCGCTCTTGATAGCTTTGACGTCGCCGTATTGGATCACTGGGCCACGGTAATAAAACTTCATTGGCGCGAGCGCTCGGCGCACGTTTACGTAAATCAAGAAAATATTAGATGGATCGAGACTCGTGTAAGCGTGTCTTTCATAACCTAATGATACGAGGGTGCGTTTTTAAGTTCGCGGAATGGCGGGGTTGAAGGGGGGATAGCAGGCTCGTTAAGGGCGGTACGTGTTTAGTGACTCATAATTAGTATAAATATAAAGTTTTGTCACA